>JAPTJF010000192.1:75247-107349 GCA_029339195.1 Micractinium sp. NFX-FRZ
GCTGCCAAGCTGCTGCGCGGGCGGAGGCGGCGCCGCCGCTGGCGACGCGCTGCCGCCTGCCGCCGCCAGCACGCTGCCTCCCACCACGCTGGGCGCTGACGCCACCCGTCCCATGCCGCCCTGCTGGCCGTGAAGCATGGGCACGGCGGGGGCGGGGGCGGGCACAGCGAGTGCGGCGGCCGCTCCCGGCGATCCGGCGGGCCCACGCAGGCGGCGTCCCGAACGGCTCGTGCCGCGAGCAGTCCAAGAGGGCACAGCAGGGGCGCCCCCGCTGCCATCCTCATCGCTCAGCCCCTCGCTGCCATCGCTGCCCATCTCTTCGTCCTCGTCACTGCTACCCAGGGCCGCGCTCTGCGGGGGGACGGGGTGACGGGTGGCAAAGGAGGTGGTGTCAGCCCAGGGTTTTTTATGCATGCAGACACAGCGTGCATGGGGGAGGGCAGCGGCGAGGCGCGCTGGCAGAGTGGGGGGCAGGCAGGCAGATGTGCAAATGATACTTGAGATGCACGCTCTAAACAGCCCCTCCCCGAGCCCCCGCTTCACCCAGCCGATGCAGGCAGGCACGCGCTGGCAGGGCAGGTGCCAGTGATTACTTCTGCTTTGCAAGCTCAAGATACGGGCTGGCATAACGACACACAGACGCGCTGCCGCCCCCGCCCCCGCCTGCCCGCCTCACCCTGTGGTGCACGCGCACGCTGGCTGCGCGCTGCGACGCTGCGCGCCCGCCGCCGCCGCGCACCGGCGCCTCGCCGCCGCCGTTGCCGCCCTCCCCCTCCTCCCCTGCCCCTAGCAGGTGGGCCACCTCCGGGGGCACGTCGTCCTTAAAGTTGACATAGGAGTGGGCCTCCTTGGGCTTGAGGCGCCAGAGGGCGCGGTCGTAGGCGCGGGCAGCCTCCTCCTCGCTGCAGGGGTTGAGGTGGCGACATGGGTGGTTCAGCAGGAGGAGAAGAGGTGAGGTGGGGGAGGCGGAACCGCCAGAGGCAGGGCCTGCACGGGGGCCCGCCTCGGATCCCTCGAGCAGCGGTGCGCCCCAACCTGGCCAGGCTGAGCAAGCGGCACACTGCCACGGCAGGCGCACCCCCACCACCCCGCACCACCTGATTACCCCACCCCCACTCCTGTAAGGACAGCATGCACAGCGACCGGCACAAGCTCAAGTCGGCACGGCAACAGCCCCACCTGGCCCACCCCACCCACCTACACTCCAGGCACCCCACCTCCTGCCCAGCAGCCCCTCCCCCGCCCTGGGCCCATGTGCCATGAATGTGTGTGGTAGCCCAGCTTGCAGTGCCCACCAGCCCCGCAAAATGAAAGCAAGCAGGCAGCGCAGCCGCCCAGCCCACCTGTCAAAGAGCTCTCTGTAGGCCCACCGCCGGTTGACCATCACCTTTGCCTCCCACTTCCCCTTCTTCTTGCTCACGCCACGGAACCTGCCAGGGCGGGGAGGCGAAATGGAGGTGGAGGTTTATGACAAAACGAAACTTGCACTCGCCTTCCTTCATTGATGAAGCCACCAACAGGTCAGAACTAAGCGCACACAGGGGCGGCTCAGGCTGGCGTCAGCAAAGGCCAGCAAAGGCCAGCGGCGAACATACATTGGGCAACGGGAGGCAAGACGACGCTTGCAAAAGGGGGCAAGAGCATGGCAGCAAGGGAGCAGGGGCAAGGCTGTGCACTCACTTGGAGCTCTTGTCCATCGGCTTCACCCCCAGCGCGCGCTGCAGGTTCTCACGGTCCAACCCGCTGCAGCCACACATGGGGGGGAGCACGGGCAGCGGCAAGGGGTGAGGGGCACATGCGCAAGCCAACGGAGGGGGCTCACGCGGGGGAAGGGTCACATATGTGGGCAAGCGTGGGCGGCAGGCAGGGAGCACCGCGAAACCCTTGCCCACTTCCACTCATGCACAGATGTAGGGGCTCCTAGAGCCGCACACACGATCACCACAGCCCCCTCACAGCACCCATGCGCACACCACCTCACACGCTCGGTCTTACCTGTAGATTGCGACCTCCTCTGGGGCGTAGTTGGAGGGAGGGAAGTTGGTCTGGGCGCTGTCGCCGTGCAGCGCCAGGCTCACCCTGGGAGAGAGAGAAGAGGAGGGTGAGGGGGACACGGGTCAAATACACAAGAACAGGACGAAAAATCACACTGGAAGAGGAGAGCAGCTGGCCAACAGTTGATGTGATGCAAATCGAATAAAGGAGGGGCCGTGCCGCTGCCTGCCTCCCCTTTCTCGTGTCAACGCCTGACCGCTCACTTGTCATACACCCGGGCCGCCTCCTCCTCCGTCTCATAGTACCCCAGGTGCGTCACCTTGCCGTGCACCAGGATGCGCGCCTGCGTGGGGCGGCGGGGGGCAGGCAGGCGGGGTGGGCAAGGGTGCGCAGGAATGTGGGGCGAGCAGCATGGTGAGGAGGGCAGGTGTCCAGGGCAGCGCAGGGTGGGTTGCGGGTGCCTGTTTCACATGGTCCAA
Organism: Micractinium sp. NFX-FRZ; assembly: GCA_029339195.1. Classification (NCBI taxonomy): domain Eukaryota; kingdom Viridiplantae; phylum Chlorophyta; class Trebouxiophyceae; order Chlorellales; family Chlorellaceae; genus Micractinium; species Micractinium sp. NFX-FRZ. The sequence continues at coordinate 77,722 of JAPTJF010000192.1, forward strand.
AAGGAGCCGCAAGGCACAGGGCGGGGGCCAAGCTCTGCCTCCTGCTGACGTCTCCACTCTGCATCGCCAGCGCCCCTGCACCCCCACCGCTTGGGGGCCGCCCATAGGTGCACGGTGCCACGGCTACGCCACCGCTACATGCACCGGATGTCACGCATCAGTACTGAGACACTACCCAGCCTGCCCTGCCCTCACCTGCCACTGGTTCTTGCGGTTGGAGGAGCCCACCCCCATGAACCGGCTGGTGCGCTGGCGGCTGGTGAAGCGGCGGCGGGGCGCCTGCAGGGGGCGGAGGGGGCCAGGAGGCAGGCAGGCATTGCACAGTCCGCCCTCTCTTCTCATAACAGCAGCACTGGTACAAGCCAGAAGGCTGCACCGCAGCACTGCGCACCACACCGCAGCACGGCACAGCGTGCACAGCGTGCAGAATGCAGCAAAGCGTGCCCAGCGCACCTGCTTGATGCGCTCGCTCTTGAGCGTCGTCTTCACCTCCTCCCGCGTCTTGCCGGTGAGCGGGGGGATCGTCTCGCCCGTGTAGTCGCGCGCATCAAAGTTAGTCTGCAGGCAAGGCAAAAGTGGTGCAAGAGACGAGAGTTAGCGGCAGCAGTGAGGCGGCGCCACAGTGCGCCTGCACTGGCACGTGTGGGCATGACGCTGGGGGGTGCAGATGAACCGGGGGAACGCCCTTTCCACCTCGGCAGCGATGCAATGCTGACGCCGGTTGGCTGGCTGGCAGGGCAGCGGCTCCGGCAATGTGCCACCCTCCACACGGGCAGCACGTGAGCTGCCACCTGTGCCCCTGAGCCGCTGGCAGCGCCCAGTGCTGCCGCAGCAGAGCACACGGGTGCTGACCCGCGGGTGCCCACAACAAGCCGCCCAAGCATGGGTCAAGGCTGTCCTGTCCCAGCACCCCAATGGCTGCCGCATGGGCCAAGCCAAGTCAGGGGCTCACAACCGGTCCAGCTTTGCAGGCACACACCTGGAGGTTGGGGTTGTCCCGCCCCAGCAGCCCAATGGCCGCCCGGTCGTACGCCCGCGCCGCCGCCTCCTCCGTGTCGAAATACCCCACAGACACGCCCGACTTGCCCAGGGCCGCCACCTGCAGATACAGACAGGACAGGCGGACCACAGAGTACAGAGCTGTCAATAGGTTGTGTGCCTCACAAGACACCCCATAACGTGCCTCGCCAACTTACGGCATGCATCCGTTGACTACCGGCCCACCTTGATCTGCACCTGCCGCTTGGCTTGCTTGTGCCGAGGCGGCACTGCCTGCCACACGCACACGAACACACTCGCACGGACTCTGATTTCCCACTCCCCGCCCTGCCCCCACCTTGATCTGCACCCGCCACTTGGCCTTCTTGCGGTCGTACGACACCCCCCGGTAGCGCGACTTGTTCAGCCCGCCGCTGCCCATGCAGTCGGTGGGGCTCCCGTCGCCGTCGCCGCCGTCGCCGTCGCCGTCGCTGCCAGGGCTGTCTGGGAGCGGCAGCTGGATGTTGGCAGCGGCTGCAGCGCAGGGCACAGGCAGCGCAGGAGGGCGGGCGGGGTGGGGCAGGAGAGGACAAGATGAGGTGAGGGAAGGTACAGGGCTGCACTGCCCAGTTGGGAGCGTCAGTTACGCGGCTGGGGTGCCACGCGCCACACTGGTGACGGCCCGGGGCGAGCCGCTGCCGAGGCTCTCCCTGGACACCTGGAAAGCTGGCTGCCCGCCTGGACCCTACTGGCCGCCTGTCGAGCGTCGCGCGCGCAACAGGCAGCCGAGCCAGCCGGCAGCCCGGCGGGCAGCGCAGCAGGCACGGCAGGCGGGCCGCCAGGTGGGCGCACCAGAGTGTGATGAGGAGGGGTGCGAGGGGTCATCTGGATCCAGCCTCAGGTGCCCTGCCTGGTGTGTGTTGATGGGCACGGGCATGGGGATGGGCAGCGGCAGGCCCGCCATGCCTGCTGCGCCCTCCAGGCCCGACGGTGAATGCATGATGACGCCGCCGCCACCTGGCGACAGGTGCGCCGCAGATGCCAGGCCGGAGCCTGCAGGCAGGCAGGTGGGCGGGCAGGCGGGGCAGGGTGTTGGTCGGTGCGCCAGAGGGGCAGAGTCGGATGTCCCAGCGCAGGCAAGTGATGCCGGCCTGCCCACGATGCACATGCCTGCATGCGCTGCACCCCACGGCACCGCCCCCTTATCCACACCCAGCACCCGCCAGCCTGGCGCACGCACCTGACAGCTGCATGGGCTGCGGGTTGGGCACCAGCTGGTGCGGCCCTCCCCCACCCATCATCATCATCATGCCTCCAGACGAAACCTGGGAGCTGAGGCCAGAGAGCTGCGGGTAGCCGCCGGCGCCCGCCGCTGCTCCCGGGCCGCCGCCAAACAGCTGCGGCAGTGGGTGCTGCGACATGCCGTGTGGCGGCGGCGACGGCCCGCTGCCAAAGTGCAGGCCCGGCAGCGAGGTGAGGGAGGTGGGGAGGCCGGTGATGCCGCCAGCACCCGTGCCCATGCCGGGGCCGTAGCCCATCAGCTTGCCAGCCAGGATGGGCTGCTGGGGCTGCTGCTGCTGCTGCTGCTGCTGCTGCTGCTGCTGCATGGTGGCGCCTGGCAGCGCATACCCCTGCATCGGCTGCTGCATGCCGCTGCCGCTGCTCATGTGATGCGCTGCCGCCACGCTGCTCTCTTGCTGCTGGTGCCGCTGCAGCGCGTCCCACAGCTCAGCGTTGCCAGATGGGGCACCGCCATACTGCTGCTGCGGTGCTGTCCCTTGCATGATCTGGCCTGTCAGGCAACGGGGCTCCCGCCAGCATGCGCTAGGCAGCGGGAGGGTGCCCTGTACACTGCAGCGAGGCAGGGGTAACGCACAGGGTAAGCCGAAGCTGCCGCCAGCGGGACTGCCGGCAGGCGAGGGAGGGGAGGCAAGAAGCAGTGGTGGGGGCGCCCAAAGCAGCGCGCATTCTGCTGCCCGCAGCCTGCGAAGGACTGTGGGAGGCTTGGCACGAACGTCGGGACCACCATCTGCAGAGCACCCTGTGCCTCGTGTCTGGCTTGGGCGCCCAACTCGCCCTGCTCGCCCGCCTCCTTCCGCCCATATGCTCACATAAAGCAGTTCGAAACCTGGAGCACCAGGGCGCGCGAAACCTGGCGCTGGGCAGGAGAAGCCGGGTAGGGCGCTAGCCAGAAACTCGAACCCCCCGCTGCCGCATCATCTGTGCACACCTACCTTTGATGCGCGGTTGGACGGCTGAGAACGCGCGCTAGGACGCCCTAGCGGAGTTGCTCTCCGCCGGAAGGTCCTGGCCAGGCCAGACCCAGCCACAGGCAAATCAACAGCAACCCAGACCGAAATGCAAGCGAACAAACTCACAGGCGCTCCCTTGGGCCCGGCACCGAGCAGCCATGCAAAAAAATCACCCAAGTTTTCTTCCGCGGCAGGTCTTCCATTGCAACGCCTTTGCTGCATCGATCTCGCATCACCACCCGTCATTCCGATACCTGCCGCCGATTGCAGACTGCCAGACGCCAGCCCTATTTTGCTGCTCGCCACTGAATAGCACATTGTCCGTCTGAGGCAGCCCAACATGCTGTCCAGTATATCAGTGTGCACCACCAGCGCGGCGAGGCCGCCTGCAGCAGCAGGGGCGCAGCAGCGGCGGCGGCTGCCCGCCTCCGCCCGTCCTGTGGCCACGCTGTTTCTGCAGCCCGGAGCAGCGGCAGTGGCAGCAGCAACGCAGCAGCGGCTCGCGTCCTGTGCAGCGCAGCGCCGGCGAACGTCGACACTCCGGCTTGCCGTGTGCGCCTCCACGCCGAGCAACGCCAGCAACAAGAGCACGGTACTGCCCGCTGTCTCGCCTGCTGGCCCGTGCCTGCTTCCGCCCCCACACCGCTGCACGCTGCCGCCGGTTCACAACCATACCGCTGTCAGTTGCCCCTTGCTGTGCCGGCAGGCTGTTCACCCCAGCTGCCCCTGCCCTGCCTCCCTCCATCATGCACCCAGCAGATCCTGACGCTGCCCACGCTGCTCACGCTGGCCCGGGTGGCAGCCATCCCCGCCCTCGTAGCCGCCTGGTTCTCCGCCGCACCCTGGGCTGCCCCCGCCTGCACCGCACTCTTTGTGGGCGCCTCCCTCACCGATTACCTGGACGGCTACCTGGCGCGCAAGATGGTGAGGCGCCCGAGGTTGAGACTGAAGCGTGTCTGCCCTGTGCGACCCTTTGCTTGCAGTGCCGTGGTGACCCTCCTGTGCACTCTGCTGCAAACGCCCCCCGCTGCCCTGCCCTGGCCGCCGCCCCGCAGAACGCCTCCTCCGCTTTTGGCGCCTTTCTGGACCCTGTGGCTGACAAACTCATGGTGGCGACCGTCATGATCCTGCTCTGCACACGCCCCCTACCTGTGGGACTGATGGCGGGCAACACGTGGCTGATGCCGCTGGCCACCTGCGGTGCGTGCAGGGCGGGGCAGGGCGGGGCGGGGCGGGCGTGCTGCGTGCGGGCAGGCGGGTTGGAGGGCGCTGGGGCGGGGCGGCTGACAGGCAACACGTGGCCGCGGCCGCTGATAAGCTGCAGTTCGTGTGTGTGTGTGTTTCTTTGTGTGTGTGTGTCATTGAAAGGCAGGAGAAGGGGGTGAGGACAAGGGGACGAGGTTGGGGCAGATGGGGGAGGTGGGGTTGGGAGGGCTGGCAGGGCTCCGCCGAAGATTCCAGCGCCGCTCTACTGCTGCGCCCGTCTGCGGCTCTGCTGCCCTTGTGCCCACCCTCAACCGCACGGCCGCAGTGCGGCAGTGCGTTGCCACCAGTGCTTCTGCTTTTTTTTCACCATGGTGGATCATGCGCCAATTTGCCACCCCCTGCTGTTCTCTGCGTCACGTGCTCCTCTTCTCATGCACCCCAACGCCGCTGCCGCATGCTGTGGTGGCTGCGTTTCTATGTTTCGGTGCTGCTGCTGCTCCCCCGTCTCGTTCCCCGCCCGTGTTCAACGAGTTTGGCCGACTGTTCCCGCTGCCCCTGCTGTGCTGATGCAACATTGCAAAGCCAGCGGGCCGCGGGTTGCCACCTGTGCAGGTTGCCTGTCCCACCAAGCTGCTGCCCTCTGCAATCCCTTGCTGCAGTGGTCATTGGCCGTGAGATCACAATGTCGGCACTGCGGGAGTGGGCGGCTGCGCTGGGCCCAGAGGCCCACTCTGCGGTGGCCGTCAGCTGGGTGGGCAAGTGGAAGACGGCCGCACAAATGGTCAGCCTCACCCTGCTGCTGCTGGCGCACCAGGGCGCGGCGGCCGGCGGCGGCGGCCTGCCGACGGCGCTGCTGCAGGCCGCGGGCGCGGGCGGCGTGCCCCTGCTGGGCGTGGCGGCGCTGCTGACGGTGTGGAGCCTGGCGTTGTACTTCCGCGGCCTCTGGCGCTTCTTTTGAACACGGCTCCACAGCGTGCCACACGCCTCCCCAACACTTAAGAGTGCCTGCCTGGCACTGTCTTTGCGGGGGCTCCAGCGCATCCCCTTGCGATGCGCTGGAACGGCGGTCGTGCCTGGCCCTGGCACTGTGTTTGCCCACCTGCTGCCTTTACTGATGGCTAACTTGCTGGATGCTCTTCCAGCATATAGCGGAGGCAACTCACTGTTATCGCTTGCTCCTTGAACGCACGTGCAACGCTTCTTGCCCTGCACCCAGCAATGCCCACTCCAAGTTTTCCAAACCGCTGCCCAGCACTGCCCCACCTCTGCCCTGCCACTCGTGCACACACACACCGGTGCGTGTTCTCCAAGGCAAGGCCACCGCTGTGCACCTGCTTGCGCTTCTACAACCCCTTGCTGCACCAAGCTCCCGTGTGTGAAGCCACCGTGCGCTGAGCTGTCATGCTGAGCTGCCATGCTGAGCTATCACGCATCAAGTTCCACAGACAGGGTCAGTGTCGAGGACAGAGGGCCTGGGCGGTGGAAGGTAAGGGAGCAAAGAGCAACGAGAGGAGGAGGAGGGGAGGGCACAAAAACAATGGGTGGCGCGGGGCGAGCGTGGTGGGAAAAAACGTCCCGCGTGCCCTGAGAGAAAAACCACAGGTTCGCTGCTGCTGCTGCTGCTGCTGGCATTGCCGCTGGAGCGAGGTACGCGCCCGCCTGCCAGTCACGTCATTACGTCAGGCGGGAAATGCTGCCACGCAGGGGGCCTGTCGGCCAGCATGCGAGCGGCCTGGGCGGGGGGCGGGGCATGCCGCTGCTGCTGCTGCTGCTGCTGCTGCCAGCGGCCAGTGCGCCGTATTCCCTGGCTGCGCACGCTGCCAGGGGAGCACGCACCCTGGCCACAACGCACGGTGCCGCAGGCTGGGCGGGGCGCGGCTTAGGCGGGGGGCGGGGGCATGCCGAGGTTGGCCGCCAGCGTGCGCATGCGCGCCTTCATGCCGTCCACGCTCTTCAGGTGCGCATCCTTCATCGCCTCCTGTACCAGCGCATTCAGCTTCTCCACGCCCTGCAGGCGTGTTTGCAGTGGAAGATATGTCAGAAGGAGTGGGCAGCGGCGAACACAGAGGTCAGAAAAGGAAGGCATGGGGAGGACGTTCCTTGAGAGTGTGGGCACACAACACCCGCCCACACCGGCCTTCACACAGCAGAGGCAGATTGTTGAAGGGGCAATGCCAGCAAGCAGAAGCCCCACCTAGTCGTACGCACCCTGCCTGAATCCACCTCACACATCCATACTCACCGGCCTTTCCACAGCAGAGGCAGGCTGCGGGTGCAGGCCGGCCGCCAGCGTTCACACAGCAGAGTGACGGTGCATGCCCCACCTGGTCGTACGCCTCCTGCGCTTTGTCAACCCACCCCACACATCAAAACCCCACCAGCCTTTCCACAGCAGAGGTAAGTCGAGGGTGCAGGCCCCCCACCAGCCTTCACACGGGCAAACAAGGTAGAGAAACATGGGGCCCACCTGGTCGTACGCCTCCTGCGTGATCTCCACGCTCCGCGGCTCCTGGTTGCCGCTCATCACCACGCGCACCGTCTCGTCGCCGCTGTAGCCGTCAAAGTCGGTGCTGCAGCAGGGGAGGGTGTGTGGGGGCTGGGGACGCAGGTGGGCTTGCTTGCGAGGTGGATTACAAACACAGACTGGCATTGTGGGGTGGAGAGTGTGGGCTACAAAGGAAGTCCGGGGCACTGCGGTTTTCAATGTTGGTGGCTAGGTTTTGGGTAGATTTGGCGAGGAAGGGGGCGGGGGCGGGCAGATGTGAGGATGGAGGCAAGTACAACCACAACCCGTGACGAGTAGATTCAGACCGCAGCACTGATCTGCTGCTGCTGCTGCTGCTCACAATTCGTCGTAGGAGCGCACCCCTTGGCAATAGAAGCAGAGCAACAAGCTGCCACATAGCCTTCACTCCTGCTGCCCCTGTCAGTCGCGCCGCCGCTGAGCTGGGTGGCATCATCTGCTGTCACTGCTGCCGCCCTGCGCGCTGCCCTGTCAGCCTGCTGCAGCCCTCTTTCCACTGCTACCGGCGCCGCTACGGTCACCTTCTCCCTCCTGCCACCCTGCTCCTGCTGCTGCTGCTTCCCCCATATGCTGCCCCCCCCCCAGTTGCATGCACTCATGCCCCCACCCCAGCCCATTGCACACAAGCCCTTGCCTGCCGCCCCCAGCTGCCGCACTCACGTTGCCAGCTCATCCTGCACCTTTGCCGCCTCCACCTGCACCAGCTGCTGCGCCTTCTTCAGGTTCTCCATCAGGTTGCCCATGTTGCCAAAGGGGTTGCCGCCGCCCTCCTGAAGCACCCACAATGCGGGAGGAGGTGGTTTGACAAAGGGGGAGCTAAGGCGGTGGCCAGGCGGCAGCGGCAGCGGCAGCGGCCCGTCACCCACCCAGCAGGAAACCACCTTGCTCGGCGCCCTGCCACCTCTCCCCGCCCCTACTCACGCCATCGCCCTTTCCAAACAGGGCGCGGGTCGTCAGCGCCCGCCGCTGCTGCACGCGAGGCCTGCACAAGACGGGGTGCACAGGGGTGGGGACCTCGCGACCTGCCTGCTGCTGGGCAGGACATCCCAGCGGTGCACTTCACTCCCAAGATGCCATGCCACTTTCGCAACGGGCGAAAGGGGGCCTCACAGCACTCACCGCTGCGTGGGGCGGGCCTGGAAGGCGCGCTGTGCAGGCACGGCCTGGATGGCGGCGATGGTGGAAGCCATGGTGACGATCAAACACAGTCTGGGGCAGCGCAAGGCTCGATGGCTGTGTACATCTGTGATGAGGGCGCAAGAAGGTCTCGGTGGAAGGTGTCGCGGGGTTGTCTGCTTGTCGGCACCAATTTCCTGATCACACGAGCGTGAGACACGCATAGGGTCTGCAAGCGCCACTTTGGCCCGCGCTACAAAGGGCCGGGCAGCGTTGTCCCGCTGACCTCCTCGTTCAAGCCGGATTAGCAGCTCTGGGTGGTGGACGTCATGGCAGTTCGCCTGCTGCTGGGCCTGCTCCTGCTGGCCACGACGGCGGCACTGGCGGCGGGCGCCGCCAAGAAGCGGGGCCTTCCCGACCTGCAGGGCGACCGCGAGCTCATCGGCTACTCTGAGCAGGCCCGGGATGCGCCTCGGCGCGGCATGAAGGTAAGGGGCAGGGTGGTTGCCGCTGGAAACACGTGGTCTGACGTGCGTGCTTGGGTGCGCCGCCGCCTGTCCGCCCATCGCAGCCCGGCCTGCCCACCTTGTGACCGCGTCTTTTGCCCTGCCCTGCCTCACCAACTTGCCTGCTTGCTCCCCCAGGTGCTGTCCTGGGACCCACGCATCATTCTGTACGAGGGCCTGCTCACCGAGGGTGCGCCTGCCTGCTATCAACCCTGCCGCCACTGCCGCCCAACTGCTGCTCTTGCCTGCCAGTGGCTGCTGCGGCTGCTGCTGCTAGCGGCAGCTGCTCATGTCCAGCCAGCTGTGCACAGCGGTGTGCCTGCTACAACTGCCCCTCTCTGTGCTGCCGCAAGTGTTATGGGGAAGGCTGGCATGCTGGGAGCCGCATGCCCCTCACCGCTCCGGCGCCGCTGCCAGCAGCGCTGCGCTTGCCCCTCCCTCATGCCTCTCCCTCGCCGGTGCCCCTCCCTCTCCCTGGCAGAGGAATGCGACCACTTGGTGTCCAAGGCAGAGCCCCGGCTCACGCGCAGCGGTGTGGTGGATGTCGACAACCCGTCACACGAGGGCATCAGGTGGGGAGGGGCTGCCGAGCGGGGCACGGGTGGCCTGCAGCCCCCTGGCCCAAAGGAGCGCAGCGGCGAGTCCTCACCTTCCCCTTGGTAGCAGTGCATAGGACGTGGAGGCCTGCCGGGTGCATGCAATGCAGCATGTTGCGACGGCGGCTGCGCTGTGGTGGCACGCTGCGGCCACCAGGCGTGGCGCGCCTTGCCGCCACCAACCCTGCCCTCCCTCCCTCCCCTCCCTTCCCCGCTCCCCTCGCTCCACAGCGACATCCGCACCTCCTATGGCATGTTCTTTGACCGGGAGGAGGACGAGGTGATCAGCCACGTGGAGCAGAAGCTGTCGGAGTGGAGCCTCGTCCCGCCCGGGCACGGAGAGGGCATCCAGGTGAGAGGGTGGGTGCTTGGGTGGTTGATTTGTGGGGTGGGGTGGGGTGGGGCTGTCAATACCGCCTTCAGGCTGAAGGTGCCAGCGAGGCGTGCTGTGCCTGCACATGAGGGGAGCGTGGCTGCAGCGTGGGGTGGGCCTGCTGGCAAGGGGAGGATGCGAGGGGGCGCGCCGCCACGGCAGGGCGCTTGGGGCGGTGGTGCATGCTCACTGCTACAGCGGGTCCTTTTGTGAGCCGTGTGTGGTGTGTGTTCTGGTTAAAGGTATTAAAGGAGGGGCTGGGGTTTGCAGAGCAGTGCGGCCAGCCTGCAGCGTTGCGGAGGTGCTGGCCCGTCATCGCCGGTGTGCGACTGGCTGGCTGCTGTGCATGCCGCCCACGCCACCCGCCCCTCACCCGCCCGCTTGGGGCAGGTGCTGCGCTACAACAATGGAGAGGAGTACAAGCCCCACTTTGACTACTTTTTCGACCAGGAGAGGTGAGCACAACAGGCGGGGCACGAAAGCAGGGAAAGCAGGAAGGGGGCAGGCAGAGAGAGCAGGGCCCCGCTGGGGCAGGCGTGGCGGTGCGTCCCTCGTGCTGCGGCCGCACGCGGTCGAGCCTCTCCCCGTGCCTCCTCCCCTCCCCCTCCCGCCCCGCTCTGCAGCGTCTCCAACGGCGGCAACCGGCTGGCCACCATCCTCATGTACCTGGCAACTCCTGAGGAGGGAGGCGAGACGGGTGAGCTGGCCTGCAGGTTGAAAACAGCTGTGCAGCAGCTATAGCAGCAACAGTGCTAGCACACTTGTTGTGCATGGTGTAGGCGAGTTTGGGCCGGCAGCGGTGCTGCAAGCCGTGGCACCCGCCTGTTGCTCCACCCGTCGGCTGCCAAGGTCAGGCGGGCCCACTGGGCCCCCACCCCCCTGCCCCCCGCCGTATATGTGAGCACCGTGGTGCTGGCGCTGCTGTGCCTGCTTCCTTGTTGTGCGCTGCAGTGTTCCCCAACGTCAAGACCCCGCCCGGCCAGACGCGGGAGGCGGGGTACAGCGAGTGTGCGATGGACGGCTTGGCAGTGAAGCCTCGCAAGGGGGACGCAGGTGGGTGGGCCGAGCCTCTCCCGCATGCCTCTTGCTTGCTGCTTCCGTGACACCCCTTCTGCCTCGACAACTCGACACACAGCGTCACCCTGCCGCTTGGCAGCCCGCCCACCTGCACGCCTGCTGCGCTCCCCTGCTGCATCGCACAGTGCACAGACACGTCTTTTCGGCTCCCCCGCCTGCCTGCTCCTATTACTGTTCGTTGCTCATCAGTCTCACTCCCTGCCACCGCCCCTCTGCATTAAGCACTCTTGCTGACCACTCTCCGCTCCTCCCACGCCGCCCCTCCACCCGCAGTTCTGTTCTTCTCCTTGCGCACCGAGGGCACGCTGGACAAGGGGAGCCTGCACGGCAGCTGCCCAACCACAAAGGGAACCAAGTGCGTACACTACATGCAGACATGCATCCCACCACCTGTGGTGCCACCTGTGGGGCCACACACGCATGGGGGCTGGGCAGCACGTGGCATGCAGATGTAGGGTCGGCAGGTTGCAGTTCAAGGATGATGATGGGGCTGCTAATCCGGCTGGGGGATACCACAAGCTCCCGACTGACGCACTCGCTGCCGCCGCACCCCTGCCGCCCCCCTGCAGGTATGCCGCCACGAAATGGTGCGGAGGGGTGCCGGCCTGTGGGTGCTGGCCTGCTGATGGAACTGGCAGAGGACGGGAGCAGATGGGGGAGGGGTCCCGCCCAAAGTGTATCCCAGCGTGCACAGCGGGGTGCTGCGCACCGCACGCGGCGAGCACTCTGCTGCTGCAGCGCGACATCCCCCACCCACCCGCGTTTGACGTGCACTGCGTTATACATAAAAGACGCCTCAAGAGGCTCCCATGGCTGCTGCAGCAGCCCGCCGGCTGGCATGACATCAGTCGTACATTCACAGATTCCCAGCCTGCTGCTGTTGATGCCGCTGACTCGTGACCTGCCTCCACACGCTTGCCCACCTTGCCCATCTATCTCCTCGGCCCACTGCTCCCGCTTCAGGTTTCACGTCGCGCATTATGCCATGCACGGCGAGCGGGCAGAGGCGGTGAAGCACCAGGTGTTCGTCCCGCCGCCGCCGCCCGCGCCGCCAGGTGCGGCGTGTGGGCCGTGCGCGTGCGCCGTTCAAGCCCTTCCTCCCCTGCTGCTGCTGCTGCTGCCCCTGTGCGGCTTTGGCATAGCGGAGGGTGTTAGGGTCGCACTGCCCAGCTCGTTGGGGTACGGCGTCGGAGCCTCCGTGGCGCACACTGTGCGCTGCCCCGTCCTGGTTGCGTGGGCCAGCTGTCAATTAATCAAGCAAGCACACCTGGCAGAGGTCAACCGGTGTTACACGTCTGCTGTGCTCACTTGTGCGCCTGCAGGCTGCAAGGATGAGAAGGATGCGTGCCAGGGCTGGGCCGAGGGGGGCGAGTGCCAGAGCAACCCAGGTGCGTGTGTGTGTGTGTGTGTGTGGTGGGCGTGTGAGCCCGCCCTTCTGGCCCAAACACGTTGCTGCTTGTGCGCGCTCGTGTGCGTGCGCCTTTGTGCGCGAGTGCGTCCATGTGTGTGTCTCTGTTTGAACAGCCAGACTGAGGAGCAGTGCTTGAGTGCACCAATGTTACAACAGGGTGCAGACAGCTGTCCTCTGTTCCCCCCTTCCTCCCGCTCAGGTTTCATGGTGAGCCGGAAGACTGAGGGGCAGTGTATGCAACCGCCTCGTCAGCTGGCCCAGATTCCACCCTCGCTGTACCGCCTGCAATCAAAGCGACCGCCTGCAAGCTTGCCTTGCAACAGCGCTTTGTCAGCAGCTCAGGCTGACTTGCTGCACTGGGTGGCCTGGCTGCCTGCTTGCCTGCCTGTCGAGCCCACTGCCCACCAGCCCAACCCGCCTGCCTGCCCAGCTCCCCACTCCCCTGCCTGCCTGCCTGCCTGCCTGCCGGTGCCCAGCTGCTGACGCATGCCCCCTTCCTGTGTGGGCCTCCCTCCTGTGCTTGCTTGCTCCATGCTTACAGGTGGGGTCACCGGGCAACCCTGGCAGCTGCTTGCTCAGGTGAGTCCTGTGCAGGGGCAGGCCAGGATGAGCCGCATGCATGCAGCGTGCTTGCGCGGCAGCGCTGCCCTCAGCGTGCCACGTGCCCTCATCTGCCGTGCGCCCTGCCCCTGCGGACTTGGTGTCCGAATACAGTACCCCCCCCCCTGCCGCTGCGCTCCCATCCGACTCATTTCCGACCCCGGCTACTGATCATGCCCATCCTCGCGCGCCCCCTGACTCCCATTCACCATCCTTGCGCACCCCCCGACTCCCATTCCCACCCTCACAACACCTCCATGGTCCCATTCCCCACCCTCGCAAGCAGCCCCCCACCTCCCCTTCCCCACCCTCACCCAACACCCCCACCCCCCCTTCCCCTACCCTGCCCCCGCACCGCAGCTGCGGGCGCTGCGACCTGATGCGGCCCTCAGCGCTGACCAGCAACCGCAAGGTGGCGGGCCTGGCGCTCTAGCAGGCCCACCTCCGCTTCGTCGCTGCTTGCCCGCTCTGGATGAGGGCAGCGGCGTGCTGCTCTGCCCATGTCACCTTCTTTCTGAACCTTGCGCATCTGTGTGTATCTTCTGCCAGCTCCCTCCCGTGTGGGAAACCCTCCGCCTCAGCCCACTTCAGCCTCTGCCCTTTTCCTGCTCCGCCTGTCCCCGGCTGTGCCGTCGCGACCTGAACCGAATGGCGCGCCCTGTCAGCTGCGATGCCCTGAACTGTGAACTGACTTGTAAAACGTCACACATCGCTCCAGGGGCTGGTGGTTGGTGCGGGGGCGTGCGTTACTCGGAGGAGGGTGCCGCCTTGTGAGACCCATCCAACATGCCATTCATCTGCCCCCCTCCCCTCCCCTCCCAGCCCTGTCCAGCCTGGGCCCACCACTGCCTCCCCAGCTCTGCCTGCCCGCCACTGGTGCTGGACTTATTAGTTTGCACAGATGTACTGCTCGCAATTGACAGAGAAGAAAAGAAGGCAGCAGCACAGCATCTTCGAAAGTGGGTGGGGGCTAGAATCAAATGGGCAAAGACAGGGTGAGTGCCGGCAAAACAGGCGCCGTGGGGGGCCGCCGCCCGGGCAACGAGGGGCGGCGGGCCCGCGGCGCCCTACTCACAGAGGAGTGAGGAATGAAACGAGGGGGGGGGGCGCGTCGGGGGGACTCTTCCTGCGTCGGTTGTGGGGCTCATGAAATGCACTTTCCAAGAGGACACGGGGCGGGGGCAGGGCGCGATGTGGTGCAGATGGATGGGTGTGGGTGTGGTATGGTGTGCAGGATGACGAAAGGCAGGCCCATAAGGTAGGGGGGTGAGGAGATTTGCACGGCGGGGGGATCAAAGACAGAGAGGGGGTGTTGGGTGCGGCCGCCAGGATCAAGCCACCGGAACGTCGGTGGATGGGGTGGGGCAGGGGTGGGGCCACCTGCGCACGAGAGATGCGGTAACACAATGGGGGATTGGGGGATGGGGGGGAGTGCTGCAGAGGCGGTGCTGCCAGAGCGCCGATGATCATCAAAGCAGGCTAGGAAAAAAAATCGCACACGGTGGGTGGAAGGGAGGCCAAGGGCAGCGCGGGCCGGGGGCGGCGCTGCCAAGAAACAAGAACAAGAATTTGAGCGGACGTGGGGTGGGGTGGGGTGGGCAGGCGGGGAGCAGACGGGCGGCGGGTGGGCAAGGGAGAGGCCTCTGCTACAACGCCTGCGCTGCGCGGTTGAGGCGAGCGAGGGGGGTTCCTTTGTTGCGATCGGGGGCGGGGTGCGGGGAGGGTGTGTGTGTGCTGTGCGCGCTGTGAACGGTACTTGAGACTGGTGGGGAGGGGAAGGGTGCTGGGCAATGCTGATAGGCCTCGTTTGTTGTTGCTGTCGGGTGGGGGCAGGGCGCTACCCCAGGGGGTGGGCGTCCGCGCAGCAGGGGGGGGCGGGGGGGAGGCGGCGCGTGGGTATCATGCCGCATGGGGTGCAACACTGCACAGCTCCCTCCCGAGTGTGTGAGGCGGGGGGAGGGGTCGGAGGAGGGGCTGGCAAGGGTCGCCCAGGCAGGGCAGGGTACATGCGGGGTGCAAAGTGCAGGCCCGGGGGCTCGGGTGCGTTGGGGCGGCGGGCCTCAGGGGCCACAGGGGTCATCAGCTTGGGACAAAGATGGGAGAGAGGGAGAGAGGGGCAAGGGACAGGGGGGCGGCAGGGGGGCCTGGCCGGGGCGCTGCGCTGCGGGCAGGCGCCGGGATGAATCGAATCGTGCCGAATTGCGAATCGGGCGCTCAGAAGTTGGTGTGTGTGCAGGGCAGTCCGGCACGGCGCGTGTGCTGTGCACGCTGTACGGCGCGCGCGGGGCGGCGCGTGTGCTGCCTCAAGAGTCTGCGCCCACAGAGTTGTTGCAGGCTTCCTGGGAGGAGGAAGAGGCCCAGATGGCCTTGCTCTCATAGTAGCCGGGGGGGCCGGCGCTCGGGCCGCCGGGCATGCCCTGCAGCAACAGCGGCGGTGTGGGGAGAAGGGCGGCGGCGTGAAGGCTTGCCACGCAGCACACAGCGGGCAGTGTGTCAAGCATGCCAGTGCCTGCAGCCTGCCTTGCTCCCCCCGCCCCGCATCCTCTCCCCTCCGCCCCTCCACTGTCCACACACCCCACGGGCTGTTTGCTGGCTGCCCCGCTCACCGGCGCGCCCGCCATGCCCGTCATCCCATCCATGCTGCCGCGGTGGCCCATGGAGTTGCCGCCCGCCAGCGGGTGCGCCCCACCATTGAGCTGCCAGTTGTGCAGGCTCTCCATGAGGGCCGCCATGTTGGCGTCACCGCCGTGCTGGCCGCCCAGGCCAGAGTGCATGCCGTGGGGGACGCCGGGAGGGGGCATGCCGTGCATGCCGCCGGGCACTGCGAGGGGGTCGGGCGGGGGAGGTGGAGGGGTGAGTGAGCGAGCGAGCAAGCGAGCGGAGAGTGGATCCCTGGGTTCAGGGTCCGGTCCAGTTTCTTCCGGCGTGCAGCATGCGAAAAAGCAGCAGGGGAGGGGCAGGGAAGCACACCGCCGCCCAAACCACACCAGCCCTCCCGCTGCCCGCGCTCACTCTGCGCCTGCGGGCCCTGGTGCTGCATCTGCGCCGCCACGAGGGAGAGCAGGGCTGGGTGCAGCATGTTGCCGTCGTGCTGGCCCTGCTGCATGCCGCCTTGCATGTAGCCGTTGGGGGCGGGGGGCATGCCGTTCATGGCGTAGCCGTTCATGCCGGCGGGAGGGCCGTAGCCGTTCACAGCCAGGCCTGCACAGGGAGGGAGGGAGGGCGGAGAGACAGGCAGGGGTGAGGCAGCGGCAGCAGGCGACAGGTTCTTTGCTCAGCTCAGCTCGAGAGCGCACGCAGAAGGGGCGCACAGCAGGGGCCTTGGCAGGGCAGGGCAGCGCAGCACACAGCCCAAGGCAGGGCAGTGCAGCACACCGCGTTGGCTGCTCACCCGCCATGGCCAGGTGCTGCTGCTGGTTGCTCATCGCCTGCTGCAGCAGCGCCTGCTGCTGGTCCAGCGAGGAGCGGGCGCTGGTGTGCTGCAGGGCGTGCAGGATGCCGTCGAGAGAGGTGCGCGGCGGGGTGGCGCCCCCACGCAGCTTGGACAGGCGGGCGTCCAGGGAGGCGCGCTGAGGGGCCAGGCCAAGCTTGCGGGCCACTGCGGGAGGGGGAGGGGGAGGAGAAGGCAGGAGGGGTGCGGTGCAGGTGAGGGGCCGGTTGGGGGTGCGGGTGGGAGGCACACAAACACGCAGGCGGGCGGGCGAGGTTTGTGGAAGAGGGCAGCTGGGGGAGCATCCAGTGCCGTCCTGACCCCAAGGCAGAGCAAGGCAGAGGGAGGCAGGCAACACAGCGTGCACCGGCACGAACGTGCCTGCGTTGGACATGCGGGGCGCGTTGCCAGAGGGGAAGGGCTGCTCGTTGAGCGGCAGGCTGGAGGCGCCCGCGCCGGCGGCTGCCAGCTGGGCAGCGGCGGTGGTGGCGCCCGCCGGGGGCGGCGCGCCGGGCACCCAGCCCTGCTGCTGCTGCCGGGTGGCCAGCAGGCTGTCCAGCGACATGCGGGGCGGCAGGTTGGCCGAGGAGCCCCCACTGGCCGCCAGCATGGCCTGAGTGGTGGCGGCGGCGGCAGAGGCATCCAGGGACGCGCCGCGCGCGCTGGCGGCGTCCACCGACAGGCGCGCCAGCGCGGCGGCGGCCTGCGCGGCGGCGGCCTGCGCCGCCTGCACCTGCTGCTGCTGCGTCAGCACCGCCATGGCGGCGGCGGCGTCGCTGACGGCCGTCGCCTCGGCTGACCGTGCGGCGGGCATGTCTGCCAGGCTGGCCGGCTGGGAGGGGGTGTTGGGGGAGCCGGAGCGGTCGGGGGAGCGCCCTCCAGAGCCTCCGGAGCCGCCGCTCTTGCTGGAGCTGCGGGTGAGGGAGGCGCGGGAGCTGGGGGAGGCCATGGCGTTGGCTGCAGCCGTGGCGGCGGCGGCGGCGGCCAGGCCGCCAGACCCCGCGCTCGCCAGGATGGCGGCCACGCTGGCAGCCGCGCTCTGCGCGTCGCCAGAGCCCCGCCCCGCCGCCATCGGCTCCTGCATGTTGTTCAGCATCTCCTCGCTCGCCAGGCGGGCAAAGGCGGAGGCGGCGGCGGAGGGGGCGCCGCCCACGCTGTCTGTGGACAGGCGCGCCATGCCGCTGTCAGTTGACAGGCGGGCCATGCCGCCGTCAGTTGACAGGCGGGCCATGCCGCCGTCGGTGGAGAGGCGGGCCATGTCGGTGGACATGCGCGCCGCCGCGGCCGCCTGCTGCTGCTGCTGCTGTGCCGCCAGCATGGCAGCCACGTTGGCCTGCACGTTGTGGGAGGAAGCGGTGCGGCAGGGTGAGCACAGGTGTTGGCCGGGAGGTGATGCTGGAAAAACAAATCTCTGGGAGATCTGGGAGATCTAGCGGACGCGCCGGCGCCGGCCCGCCAGATTTGGGGCGCAATCTGCCCTGCCCGATCGCACCTCTGCGGCGGCGGGGCCCTCAAAGGCGTGGATGGGCTGGCGCAGGTCCAGGACAGAGTGGGCGAAGAAGCAGACGGGGCGGCGGCAGTTGGGGCCCTCCTTGCACAGCTGGGTGCGATACTTGGCGGGGTGCAGCCAGCACTCATAGACGCCGTGCGAGTAGGTGCAGCTGTCTCCCCTGCGGGCCATTGACAGGGTACGGGGTGGGGGGAGGGCAGGTGGGTTGGGCAGAGGAAGGGAGGGGTGGGTGGGGGTGGGGTCCCGGACGATTCTGGCCCCAGCTTCAGGGCAGCTGCCACCAGGTGGTCCCAGCATTGCTCCAGCCCAGGGGCCACCCACACCGCTGCCTGCAGCAGCTGGAAACATGGGCCCTGCAGTGGCCCGCGCACCTGAGGCAGATGCCGCGCTTGTAGTCCGGGCAGGGGACAGGGAGATACTTGACGAGGCGCGGGTCGCGCCGCCGCGCGTTCTCGGTGGGGTGGGCAAACGGGCAGGCACGCCAGTCGTGCACATACCGCTTGCTGCACCGCGCCACCTTCAGACAGGGGAAAGGGGGAGCGCCACAGCAAGCAGTGAGGCGGGGGTGGGAGGGGCAGGCAGGGGCGGATGAGACGTGCCAAAGAAGAGGGCACGAACAGGCACAAGGCAGGCGGGGGCACCTGCCGGGCCATTTGAACGCACGGCCGGAAGGCCCCGCAGCAAGGACACAGCAACTCAGCACATGTTGTTAATGGCGCATCTTTTGCAGAGCACAGCCGCAAGCACAGTTTTGGTGACTTTGGCTGCCACCCGCCCCAGCCTGTTGCCGCACACCGCCGCACCCCCAGCGGCTGGCCCACCCATATGTGACCCTGCCTGCGCGCACCTTGAACTGGAACATGCGGAAGTCATCAGTGGAGTACTCTGGCGCGTTCAGCTCACTGGTGCTGTAGGGCAGCGAGTCGTCAGCGCTGTTCAGACCGACGGCGGCTGCCACCAGGGCGGCGTCCGGCCCGGCAAACAAGTCCTGCAGGGAGCGGCCCGGCACGAGCGGCATTGTCGAAAGGGGTGCACATGCGGCAGAGGCGGAGGATGGAGGGTGCCGAGGGCAGCTGGAGGCGGCGCCGCAGTCAGAAGAGGCTCGGAGCGAAGGGGGCCTGAGTCGGCCGCCGGTCCAGCCGGAAGCCTTCCCGGGAGTCTGGAATAGCTGCTGCCAACAAGCTTCTGACTCGAGGCGAGCCAAGCGGCTGCCTAGGGCCACAGCCCACACGCCGGCGCACTCTTCCACCGCTCTGTAGTCATGGCGACGCGGTGAGACCCCAGCGCACCTCATCTAGGCCCGGTTGAAGGCTCTGGTAAAGCAGGTTGGCCATGCGGGCTTGCTGCGTCGCTGTGAAGGCCCAGCGGGGGGGGCGGGGGATGGGCGTGAGTGTAGCTGCTCAGATACGTGTCATGCCCGGTCAGGTGAGAGTGCTGGGTATTCAAGTGCTGGTACGCAAGTTGCTCTGAGGCGAGCGAGCCGGGAGACGATGGCAAAAGGTCCGCCGCAGCAGGCAAAGCACAGATACGTCGAAAAAGCAAATCCGCGACGTGGCACACAGGCGCAGTGTACCTGCTGCGCTTGCAGGCCGGGAAGCATGCTCCCGGCGCTTAAAAACGACAAAAAGTGTGGTGGCACACGGCGAAGGCCTAGCACACTGGCATGCACTCCCGCCCCGGCGCCCTGGCGAGCCACGGCGCCTCAACGGCAGCTCCCACATCCATGGCCTCTCCTGCTAAGCTGGCACACCAGTACGCTCATGCAAGGCTGTTTGTGCGTTTCAGGTTGTCTGTGCCAAATCAAACTGGCTGTTTGGCAGCCCGCTGACAAGCAGCATTTGCCTTCACCCGGGCACCTTGTGCGACGTATCTGTGCAGGTCTGGCGCCGTCCTTCAGCTGCAGCACTTGCAAATCAATACAATTTGCTCTTTGCATGAACAAGTATACCCGTGACAATAAGGAACCGGTACAGACATGGCGCAATTCACAGCAAGAGGAGCGCCCCCCGACCACCGTAAATCATGTTTCCCTTGAGCAAAGATATGCTCCGAGAAGCAAATCGCGAGCAAATGCACACCAAGCGTGGCACCCCAGCTGGGCCTTGGGAGCAGCAATTCTGCACTGCTCTGCCGGAACTGATGCATGCTCTCATCTGTCCGGAATGGCATCAAACCAGCAAGGACTGTTGGGGTTGGGCAGCAATGGATCAGACCCGCAAACTGCCTGATTTTCCACTTGCCGCTGTCGGCTCGACCCTGTTGCTTGCCTCGACGGTCGGCACACCAAGCACCCTCGAGTGAGACAGGCACGTGCAGCCCCTTGTTGCTTAGCCCCACAATGCAGCTAGGCTTTGCTTTGAACAAGCGGATTGATGCTGTAGTGGGTGCGGGCCATGCCTGGCCTCCCAGCCGTGCACTGCCGGCAATGCTGCTGCCACTCTTTGCCAGCTCGCCCGGCTCATGTTGCAACTGCTTCCCTGCTGGTGCCTTCTGGCATCATGAGCTGCAGTTGACCTGTTGGTACCCGATGCGGCTGATGTTAAGCAGCGAACCTTGAACCACAGCGCAAGGCCTTTGGGTGCATCGGCAGGCGCAGCCGGTTCACAGTTGCCTCGGCGCCAGGTGATGTGTGCATGCCCGAGGGAACAGGGCACGAAGGGACGCTGTACTGGCTGCCAAGCACATCTGGGTGCCATCCACGGCGTGGGCATGCCCTGCCCAGCGCCTGGCCACCTCCTGATTGCCAGCACTGCTGCTGCTTCCACTGCTGCTGCTACTTCTGATGCCGCCTTGCTGCGCGGCTGCCGCGCTGCAGGGCCTGCCTGTCCGTGCCGCTGCTGCAGCACTGCGTGCATCGGCTGCCTGCTGGCTTGTCTGCGCCAGCCGATGCCTGCCTAGTCCTTCTGCTTCAGGGAGGGGTGGTCCTTGGGCAGCACCCTGCAGCACAGGCACCCAGGGTGCAGGCCCGGGCAACACACTCAGCCCGACCGAGGCTTGCAAGTGCAGAGGCAGCAGTAGCTGAAGCCCCTACACCACCACAGTCTGCCAGCCACCCGGCAGTCAGCAGCAGCCGAAGCCACCCACCACCCCGCAGCCAGCAGCAGCCCCGTGCACAGCTGCACAGCACCGCGTTGCATGCCCAGACAGGTCGCCCGGCCAGGCAGCGCCAGCGGCAGGCAGCAAGGGGGCAAGCATCGCCTGTGGGCTACAGCTACTTCACCAAACTGACATGCCTGCACTCAAATTTCTCACACCACACGACGCGGGCACCAACCGCCTGCCACACCCCCTGCCACGGCCGCCGTCTGTCTGCCCCAAAACACACACCACCAGTGCTGACACCCGCCCACCCACCCCAACCCCACTCACCCTTTCGGGTTTGCCTCGCCGGGCGGCGCGTAGCGGTCAAAGCCCTCCTCCGCGATGCGCTTCAGCCGGTCATCCTCACTTCGAGGCACAACAGGGGCAGGGTGTGCGGGATCAGGTCAGGGTCTGGGGCGCACATTTGACGGCGGCAGCGCCCTCCCCCCGGGCCACCATCATCTCACCGCTTGTCCTGAAACAACGCCAGACCCGCCATGCCCCGCCACCTCTTCCCCCCAACGCGACGTTTGTTACGGGCAGCACAAGGTTGTGACCAGCACCCACCGCTTCTTGCGGATGAGCGCCAGCCGCTCCATGTCGATCCGCATCTGCTCCGGGTCCAGCTCCTCCTCCCCCTTCTTGCGCCGGGGGGCCGCCGCGGGCACGGGCCGCTGCGGCGCCTCCTCCTCCTCCTCGCTGCTGCTCTCCTCCTCGCTCTCCTCTGCACGCGGCGAGGGAGCAGCGGGAGGTGTCAGCAGGCCAGGGCGGGTGGGGGCACAATGCACCAGCCCCTTCGTGCTGCTGCTTCCCTCCTCCTTGCCGTCCTGGGCACATGGTGGGACAAGTCGTGAAGGGCACAGCACCAGCTGTGTGTGCAGCACGAGGTGTGCAGCGGCAGCAGTGGCAGCGGGTTGTGAGGGAACAAGGGCAGGGCGGGGCGCCACGAGGAAGGTGCTGTGCAGGGACGGGATCCTCGTGGCAGCTGCATGCTTTCATGCAGCAGAAGGGCGATGGCAGCCGGGTGGCGCAACTGAATAAGCACCCACACCGAACAACCACACAGCAGGCCCAAGGGGCCAACGGCCCAAGAACAGCAGGCCCAAGGGGCAAACTTGCGCAAGCACCCACGTGGCTGGCCTACTGGAGGGAGAGGCAGCCGGCGACGGCACAGCAGGCAGCTGCGCAGCAGGCCAACGGCGAAGCAGGCGGGGCGCAGTAAGCAGGGCAGCAAACATGCCACCAACCACCAGTCGACCAACCACCAGAGCGGGCAGGCAGGCAGGGCAGGAGCGCGAGCAGCACCCACCCTCAGAATCTGTAGGCATCTGTCCCGCCTTGGGGTTCTGCACGGTGCAGATGAGGAATGAGCGGTTGGGTTGTTTAGTCTTCCTCGACTTCGACCTGACGAGTACCAGCCAGCCAGGTAAGAGCCCAGCACGCAGGCAGGCAGGCAGGTGGGCAAGCGAACGTGGGTGCCTGGCGCTGTCAGGCATGCAGAAGGCCGACTGGTGCCCCACAATGTGGCGACCGCACTGCTTGCCGCTCAGCTCAGCTGCATGTCTGAGCATAGCCGCTGCCCCGCTGACACTGGCTTGCTAAGGATATCTTGCCGCAGAGCAGCACCCAGGCCCCTCTCCCTCCCCCATGGAACCGCACCTGCACCAGCACCACCCGTGGCTGCTGCTCCTTCTCATCGCCGCTACCCTCCTCGCTGCTCTCCTCCTCGCTGTCCGATGGCGGCAGCATGCCTGCTGTGGCCGGCTGCCCGCCTGCACAGCACCGGTGGCAGCGCCGGCGGCCAAGTGCGAAGGCGGCGGCAGAAGGTGCTGGCAGCAGGCTTCCGCTTCCGGGCTGTCCGCTGCAGCTTGCGATTGGCGCTGGTCGTTCCCAAGCGCAAGAGCTGTGTCACAGAGGCTTGTGGGCCCGTGATGTGGCCAAAGAGCATTTTTCTGCCCGCCCCGCTTGCCCCGCTCAGTCTCCCAATGCTCACCACCCACGGGCCGGTAGTCGAACTCTTCGTCCTCGTCCCCGCCGCCGCCTCGTCCCCGACCACCCCGACCACCGCGGCCGCCCCGCCCACCCTTGAACCTGCCCATTGTGCAGCCTGATCAAAACCAAAGGAAGGAGAGAATCTCGAGGTCGCCACAGCAGATGGCGGCAGACCGCACAGCACCTCTCCTCCCCAAGGCGGGGCGGCGGCAGCACAGCAGGCGGCAGCGTGCCGCGCTTGCGCACAGTCAACAAGTTGCGTGGGCTGGGATGGCGCTGAAATTGCATGTGGACGAGGCAGCAAAGAAGCAGAGGGTACCCCCAGGGAGTCACCACGCACCTACAACAAGCCAAACCCTGCTGCAGAGGCCCTCCCGGCACATGCAAGGCGGAGGGTGCGGTTCCTGAAGAGTGCATGCCAGTTCACACCAAGGTAAATATTTACCTATTTACTGACGTGGCAACAAGGGCAGGGTGTACCGCCTGGCAGTGGAATGTGTAATGCAGGGGAGCGCGACAACAGGAAAGGATGGTGGTACAGCAAACATGAAACATACAGGCGACGCAAGTCGTGCAAGCCGGGGCCACAGCAGGCCAAGCACACAAGCATGCAAGCCCACTTGGGTGCAGGTCATGCTGGTCCCAGCGGTGATTGCGCCGCGGCCACACCACTTTCCCCTGGTGCTGCAGCATCTGCAGACCCTCCTGCCGCCGCCGCAGCAGCTGCCTCAGAACCAACGCCGCTGTTGGCCCGCCGCGACTGCGGCGAGTTTTGCGGCGCTGCTGGCGCCACCTCGACGCGCCACCTCAGCCGCAGCTCCTCCAGGCTCTCCTCGAAGTGCTTCTCGTAATAAATGCACATCAGGTCGGGGGCGCGGGCACCGGCCCGCAGGGCCCAGGGCAGGAACCGTGAGTTGAGCAGGGCCCGGTCCTCAGGCTTGAACCGCCACTCGCCCGCCAGCACCGCCAGGCCCGTCATGGGCAGGCCCGTCTGCGGGGGTACAGGGAGGGGTGCGTTTGGGAGTCTACAGGTTATATTGTTGTTCGCTGGAAAAGGGGAGCGTGGCTGGTGGGCAGTCAAGTCTAACGAAATGTGCATAGAGGCTGTGCAGGTGGGTGAGTGAGTGGTCAAGGCCAGAGGTGCGCCCCCGCCCGCCCCTCCTTCGTAGCCCTCTGCTGGCCCTCCTGTCCCTTCGCCCCCTCCTGTCCTGCCCATATCCCCTGCCCCCGGTTGCCCCGCCACATTCCACCCACGCCTACACTCCACCTTTTAAAGCCTTGAGCACCACCAGCCCACCCTGCGTTCCCCACTCGAACACAATCCGCGCTGGCAACTTCATTCCCTACTGCCTCCAACCCTCCGTCTCCTCCCCACCCCCACTTGCACACAACCCCACCGCGTTACATCCTACCGCTTATCAACCCCGTCTACAGTTTCCGCCGCCACCTCCCTCAACCAGGACCCCACACACCGCCCGCCCCCACCCCCACCCCCGCAGGACCGCAGCCAACAAACAGGGGCCATTGCCAGGTCATTACTAAACTTCTGCTTTTCCAAGGCAGATTCCTGCTGGCCCATGGCCACCCCAGGCACCTACCATGCACACATTTCCCGACACAAGCACACGCACCCTCAACAGCTAATGACGTGTAACCCACATTCAGTCAGTCAGTCAGTCACCAGCCCGCACCTGCACAAACTCCACCGCCTTGAGCGCCACCTCCCCAAACCCGTTGGTGTGGCAGCCAAAGATGACGTGCCAGAAGTCGTGGACCTGGCGGGCGCGGGTGATGACGTAGGCCAGCTCGGGGTCGTCGACGAACCTGGGTGTTGAGGGGCAGAGGGGGTGAGGTGGGAGGTACAGCAAACGAGGCAAAGGGACCTGGCGGGCGCAGAGGATGACTCTAAGCCGTCGGGAGCGGGTGAGGCGGCGGGTTGAGAAGGGGGGAGAGGGGGAGGGGGCAGGTGCGATGCTTGTTGGCCAGTGAGGCAGGGAGGCGGGGGGATACGTCCCACGCCGCCCTGCTCCCCGCCCCGCCCCAACCTCCGATCTTATCGTTCCACTTCTTCATGCACCCATGCCTTCTGCTCACCTCCTCCTATTGCCCACCTCCTATCCCCCGCTAGAGCCCCCCAGCTTCAACCCCAACCCCAGCCGCAGCCCCAGCACAGTACCCCAATGGGGTTGAGCGACCAGAGACCCACCCAATCCCACACCTGCAGAGTGGGCAGCCCCCAGCTGGGCGCCCCCCTGCACGCCAGGAACCGGCACATCCACTCCTCCGCAGCTTCACCGCCCCCCACCGCACCCACCCCAGGGCTGCCCCTCCCCAGCAGCCAGCCGCACCTGCAGGGCGGGCGGTCCAAAGCCAGGAAGCCGCGTGTCCCCATGAAGCGGGCGTAGGCGCCGCCAAACGTGTGCTCGGGCATGTCCCAGCAGGGGGCCACAACCTCGTCCTGCGGCGAAGGCAAGGGTGTGGGGGCAAAGGAAGGTGAACTGAGCAGATGAGGAGGTGGGGGTGCTAGGGGTGCAATGTCGACAAGGGTGTGCTGGAGGCCTGTCCCGGCAGGGGGCCACCACCTCGTCCTGCGGAGCAGCAGGGGGTGCGGGGGCAGTTGGGATTTCATCACATGGGAGACGGGGGCGCCGGGGATGGGGGGCGTCAGGGTGTGTGCTAGAGGCCGGTCCCAGCACGAGGGGCACCACCTCGCCCTGCCAGCACAGGGATTGTGGGGATAGATAGGTGATGGGGACGAGGGTGCGGGCGGGCGGGCGGGACCAGCTGCACCAAGCCTCCCTGCGCTGCCCCTCCCAGCGCAGCAGCATTCCAAAGCTCAAAAGCTGCAGCAGCGGCAGCGCCCAGCAGCCACCCAGCCAGCCACCCAGCCGCCCAGCCAGCCAGCCACCCACCCACCGTTATGAGCGGCCGCTCCTGCAGGATGAGCCGCCCCGTTTCTGAGCGCCTCATGCGGTCCCTCATTGCATAGATGGCAGGCAGGCCGGTCGTCTCTCCGCTGGCGGCCACCAAGTCGCCACGCCACGGGTTGCGGAACGCGCCCCACAGCGACAGCAGCGCCACAGCGCCCTTCTCCAGCCCGCTCAGCGGCACATGGGTGGCGTAGGCCGGCACAGCTGGGCTGCGGCATTGCAGCGGGCAGGCGCAGGGGAGGATGGAGCACGGTTGGTACGCCGAAGGGCGCGGGGGGCGGCGGCGTGGCAGCAGCGGTGGAGGCAGAACCATGGCCCGCGGCGCAGCTGCACCCCAATCGCACGTAACCCAAGCACCAAAGGAACCTCACCGAGTGACCAGGCCTCCGGCAGCGTCTATAAGCGACGAGAGGGGACCGCCCGAAGCCCAGCGCGCCTGCTGGCCTCCTGCAGTGCAACGCGTGAAGGGCTACGAGCTTGAATATTTAACAGAGCGCTTAATCCGACGGACACCACCCAGCTCAACTGCGCGCACCTACGGGAAGCGGCAGGCTGCCCGGTGCACGGCGCCACAAAGCCTGGCAGGCCATGCAGCTGCAGTGAAGCAATACGGGAGCGAAATGAACGGGTTTTACAGGAGCGGAGTCCAGGAGCGGCCAAGAGGAGGCCGTGCTGCGCCCGCTAGGGGCGGGACACGGCGGCCTCGCCGCAGCAGCCTGCCAATGGCCAGCCGATGGGGTAAGCACAGCTTCTATACTGACCCCTGCAACTCCACCTGGCACTGCCACTGTCCCGCCCCTCCTATCGATGTCCCACCACCCGGCAACTGGTGCTGCCCCACGTACATTACAGCCGGTAACCCCGCCCCCTCGCCTCTGCTGCACGCACCTCCACCCGCTGGCCCCACTGCGGTACCCCTGTTGACTATGTCCCCCACTTGCTTTTCCACTGCCCCTTCAGGAAACACAGCGCTGCACCTACCTTGACACATTCCCACCTGCACCTCTCCCCAAGCTGGCCCAACCTGATGACTCGCGTCTTGCTGCCCTTCTCCACTCCCGCTACCCAGCCCCACACTGTCCTTGCTGCTCCTCTGCCACCTCGGTTTCGACCCCCTTCTCCTCCTGTCTCATGGGGCCTACTGGCTCCGTGCACTTGAAATGTATCAATGATGGTGGTGATGATGAGGGTGGGGAGATCTGGCGCAGCACAGTTGCTTGCCACACCTGCCATCAACAGGCCCTGCCTTGGCAGCTGGGAGTACCAATGGGCAACTGGTGTGCAGGTTTGTCGGCGCAGCACAGTGCCAGGCCGGTCAGCGCCGCCACGAGGCGGGAGGCGGCATCATACGGTGGTAGCCACTAATGTCAAGCAGGAGCGGTTCGCATGGCGGCTGTTTGCCTTGCGCTGCCAGCGGTCGTCGAGGGCTAAAAGTGGTGTCTGGAGCAACTTCCGAGGGCGGGGTGGCTGGCTGGCCGATGGCCATGTTGGTGGTTGGGTGCAAGGGCTGGTGGGCGCTCAGGCGGACAAGCCTCGCGGCGCACGCAGTAAGGCCGGCAGTCTGCAGGCGGGCAGGTGGGCGGGCAGGTGGGCGGGCTGGCAGGTGGCAGGGGCGGGCCGCCGCCACCAGGCATGGCCGGCGTGCCCAGGTGGGTTGCACTGGGTGTGCGCGCTGCAGCATCCTGCGGCACGTGCACTGTCGTCGTGCGGAACCTCGCATGCACCAGAAGGCCCCCCTTGGGCAAGAGGAGTGGGGCAGGCACGAGCTGCGCTGTGGGCATGCTGTGCCATTGTGCCCTCACACCCTACCCGCCCCCCACCCAGCGCCACCTGCCCTCCTCACACTCGGTCCCCCTGCCGCCAGGCTGTGCAGCACAGACGGGCCCCGCCCGCCCTGCCCGCCCACCTCACTGCACGGCACCGCCAGGCCAGAGGGCTGCTGGGGGGTGCGCAGGTGGGGTGAGCCCGAGGGCAGCACAGCGTGTTGCTGCCACATGCCTTACCCACCCCTGCACCTTGCCCCCAACAGGGCCTGCCTCCAGTCGTAAGTGCCAGCACCGGCGGGCCAGCACTGTGCAGGTTTGTTGGCGCACGCACAGTGCCGGGTTGGTCGGCAGGTTTGTTGTTGGCACACAGCACAGTGCCTGGCTGCCCAGCGCTACTAGCGCTACTAGTAGGCTACCCGTCCACACCTGTGCAGGCGAGAGATGGCAACATTCCACGGTGGCCACTCACGCCCAGCACCGGCAGCGCTGCTTGGGCTGTAGGCGGCCAAGAGCGGTTTGCGTCGCGAGTGCGCGGCTTGCGCTGCCTGCGGTGAGTGCCAGCAGCAGCTTCCAGGGCATGGCGGCTGGCGGGCTGATGGCCATGCTGGCGGGCTGATGGCCATGTGGGCGGTTGGGCAGGTGGGCGGGTGGAAGGGCACATGCCGGCGGGCGGAATGTAGGCAGGCAGGCAGGCAGGCAGGCAGGTTTCAGCCGGGCAAACATTGTGGCAGGCAGGCAAAGGGCACTTGGGCCGCCGCCATCAGGCGTGGCCGGGTGGGGTGCCACTGTTAGAGCGTGGTGCTGTCCAGCGCGTGCATATTAGGCGGTCACAGTAATCTCATGCAACAGGAGGCTCTCGAGGGCAAGCGGCCTGTGGGGCCTCCCCATGCATGGGGGGCATGCCTGCCCTGTGCGTGCCCATGTGCGGCCCATGGGTGTGGTGCAGGACGGCTGCGCCCAGTTTGCCGCCTTGATCGAGCGCCTGCGCTGGAGATTGCGGCAGCGCTGCCGAGGCAGGAGCAGGCGGGGGAGCGGGTGGCGGCAGGGTGGCTGGCAGCCGGGCCGCCACCAGCGCCTGCCGGGGCCAGCGGCGGGGCAGGGCAGCAGG
Source organism: Micractinium sp. NFX-FRZ (assembly GCA_029339195.1). Lineage (NCBI taxonomy): Eukaryota > Viridiplantae > Chlorophyta > Trebouxiophyceae > Chlorellales > Chlorellaceae > Micractinium > Micractinium sp. NFX-FRZ. The sequence goes on from JAPTJF010000192.1 coordinate 106,178, forward strand.
CGCCAAGCGGTGCAGCGGCTGCCGTTTTGTTTGGTACTGCGGCACCGCCTGCTCTGGGCCGGCCTGGGCACAGGCGGGTGTGCGCAGCGCTCGCAGCAAGCAGCAGCAGCGGCAGCAGCAGGAACAGCAAGCATGTGTCCCTCGCAACAGCAGCATGGATTGGCTGATTGATGGGAACGGCATGGGAGAGTAGTGCACCGTTTCTAGCTACCCCCTTATCGCCCCTGCACCTGCCGCCACCACAATAGCCAGTCGCGCCAAGCATTGGCTGCGCCGCTTGGGCCATGCAGGGTGCTGGCTGCGCGACGTGCGCTGCCGGCGCTGCTTACAGCCAAAGTGGTGTCTGGAGCAGCTCCCCCCCGGGCATGGCAGGCTGGCTGGCTGATGGCAGGCAGGGTGGGCAGTTGGGCGGTTGGATGTGCGGTTGGGCAGGTGGGCACATGCGGGCGGGAAGGACAAGCAGGCAGGCAGGCAGGGTGGCGCGGGCAGGCCACGCAGCCTGCTCGGCGCCAGTCTGCAGGCGGGCAAGTGGACGGGCAGGCAGGCGGCTGACGGCAGGCTGGCGCACAGGCTGGCGCAGCGGCGGGGCCCCCCGCAGGGGAGGTCCCGGCAGGGTCCGCTGCCACCAGCAACAGGAGTCCTTTGCAACAACATGCGGGCGGGCGGACAAGGCAGGCAGGTTTCACCCGGGCAGTCGGGCAGGGTGGCGGCAGCGGAGGCTGCCACAGCAGCGCCGGGGCCCCCACGGCGGGCCGCCACCGGGAGGGATGCAGTGCAGGGCGCGCTGCCGCCGCGCGTGCAATTTTCCGTGGGTAGGACGCAGGAGGCGGCTCTCCTGGGCCCCAGCCTGCCCCATGCCCATGCCTGGTGATGGTGATGGTGATGGTGGCAAGCTGGCCAGGGAGCGCGGCGCTGGGCCGCATGCCCCTGCCAAGGGCTTCGCGAGTACATAAGAAAGCAATGCAGCCCCTTGCACGGGGCATGAATGAAGCACAGAGGGCGGGGCGGCGCCCGGAGTGGCCATGCGGCCCCATAAGCCCCTGGGAACCCCAGCCACCGGATGCCAGTGGGTGCGGTTCCGGACGCAGGCCTACCCATCATACCTTTCTCGGCCTTTTGGCTAAGATCAAGTGTAGTATCTGTTCTCATTAGTTTAATCGCTAATGTGAAGG
>JAPTJF010000193.1:0-106918 GCA_029339195.1 Micractinium sp. NFX-FRZ
GGGTGCTGGGGCGGGCACATGCGACGAGCAGCACGGGGGTGTTGCCGCTGCCGCTGAGGAGCTGCAGCAGGAGGTGGGTGCTGCTGATAGTAGCGAGCAGCCGGCTGCGGTTGCCGGTGAGGTTGAGGAGCAGCAGGTGGGTGCTGCTGCTAGCAGCGAGGAGCAGGAGGCGCGTGCTGCTGCTAGCAACGAGGAGCAGGAGGCGGGTGCTGCCACCACCGAGGCGGCAGCAGTGCCAGCACCCACAGCAGCAGCCACTGACACGAAGGACAGCTGCTCTGGCAGCGAGCCGGTGCAGCAGCCCAGCGAGCTGCAGCCAGTGGACAGCAGCGCCAGCGGCCTCTCGCCGCAGATGTCGGTGCGGCAGCGCCTGGAGATGCGCGAGCGGGAGCGGCAGCAGCAGGCGGCAGCAGGCGCGCAGCTGGCGCCGCCGGCAGAGGCTTCCGGCAGTCCTTTCTCACCGGTGGGTGCTGCGAGTTAGCTGCTGATTGCGGCTTGGGTGCTGGCTTTTGCTTGCAGCTGGGTGCAGGAACTTGCTTACAGCACAGCTGTTTTGAGGTGGCTAGGGCGTTCCATCACAGCCGTCCTCACTGCCCTTCACTGCCCTCTTCCTGGTCCACTTTCTGCAGCGCCCTGGCCGCTCCCCAACCCCGGCTGCCTCGCGCCCGCACAGCCGCGTGGCAGGGTCGCCCTCCCAGAGCCGCCTGGCCAGTGGCCACAGCTCGCCGGCCCTGACGCCGCGCCGCCCCCCCATGGAGCGCCGCATGGCTGGCGGTGCTGCCAGCGCTGCTTCTGCCAGGAGCCCGCCGGTGTCGGCTCGCGGCAGCCTGCGAGAGGGTGCTGCTCGCGGCGAGCCCAGCTATGCCAGCAGCCACGGCAGCGGCACGTCCAGCCGCGTGAGCGGTGACGGCAGCTATGTCTCCTCCCTGCTCCGCCCCCCCGCGGCCTATGTGGCGGCGGTGGAGGCCACTGAGAGCCGGCGGCAGCTGCGCGCACAGGCCAGTGTGCCCTCCACCTACAAACCCAAGGTGTGTGTGAGGAGGCAGGCTGGGTTGCAGCATTGTCGGCCTGCCACCACCGCCTCACATGTTTCTCTGCCGCCCAGCACCCTGCTTGTCCACACCTCGCCCTGCCCCGCCCCAGCCTGTGGCCGCTCATCCTTGGTACACCCACCGTGCCTTCAGTCAACCATCCCCACTGCGTTGCCTCCAACGTCGCCCCTCCCCCTGCAGGCCACACAGTCCCGCCCCTTCAAGCTGGAGTGCAACGAGCGGGCCAGCTACGACCACACGAGGGTGGCAGAGGAGGCCAAGCTGACCAGCGAGGAGCGCAAGGCCAGGCAGGCACGTGGGTGCTGAGACAGGGTGCTGCTCATGAGACAGGGTGCTGTTTGGTGGTTGGTGCCCAGCTGCTTGGTCTGCTGCTCTTGGGTGCACTGGTAAGGGCAAGCTGATCAGTGCAAGGAGGAAGGCCAAGCAGGCACATGGGTGCTGCCTCACGGGTTGTGGATGCGGGCAGCAGGTGCCAGTGGGTGCAGGCCTCTATATCGTGGAGGCACGTGCCTCAACCTGAACATGAGCTCTCATCTGTGCACTCGCACTTGTTGCGCTCAAGTTGCTGCCTACCTGCGCATGTTGCCGCTGCATACATTTGGTGTCCTGACACGGTGCTTGCTGCCTGTACTGCCCCCGCTGCCCTGCTGATTTGCAGGCGGTGGCGGGGCGTGAGGAGCTGGCTCGAGAGCTGAGCCAGGCGCGCGAGCGCTGCCGCCGCACGCTGACAGCGCAGCCCATGCGCCCAGCGCCGGCGCGCACAGCTTCGGTGGGTGCCACCGCTGGGGTTGAGCCAAAGTTGCTTGCCGCTGGCAGAGGGTCCATCTTGCATCTACCCACTGTCTGCTGGCCCTGCCAGTTGCCCTGTGATCCTGCCTTGCAAGCAATGTGCCCCCACTCTGCCATGCTCCCCGCCTGCCTTGCTCACCGACCCATCTGCCTGCTCCTGCCCTTCTCGGCTTCCATGCCCGTTCCATGCAGCCCCCCGTGTTCAAGCTGTTCAAGCTGGCCTCACTGGAGCGCCACGACGCATATGCACAGGCGTTTGAGCTCAAGGTAAGGGGTACCCATGCAACCGGGCTCTTCTTGGCAGTACGTCCCCGCCCCATGCTGCTGGCCCCATGCATGACCAGCCACGGGTTCAATCTGTGCCTGCAGACCTGCTCACCCAGCTGACCTACCGCCTGAACATGGCATGCAGGTGGCGGAGCAGCAGCGGCAGGAGGGGGAGATGCACCGCCTGGCCAGGTGGGTGGCGCGAGGGCAGTTTTGCTGGCGACCCAGATGCGCACCTGATGCGGTGCATAATCTCGTGGGTTTGAGGGGGGCGGGCGTGGAGGAGGTGGAGAAGGAGGTGGAGCGGAGAGCAGTCACAGGGCGAGAGAGGCATCAACCTGGGACGGCTGGTAGTGCCTGCTGCATGCCGCCATCCCCTCATTACTCACTCGCCTCTGCCTGCCTGCCTGCCTATGCAGCCATGGCAGCCGCACGCCCTCCCGCATTGGCGCCCTGCACGGCGGCGGCAGCGCCAGCCCCAAGGAGGGCGGCAGCCCGCCCGCGCTGGCCACAGGGGAACGGGCGGTGCGCTATGCTGAGCGCAGCATGAACCGGCGACAGCGGGATGAGGCGGCGGCGGCAGCCAAGGAGGCAGAGCGGGTGGCGCAGCTGGTGGGTGGGTGGGAGGGACAGGGCGGGAGGGACAGGGCGGGATGTGAACCTGGGGGGAGCAGGCGTCAGTGCCCTGCTGCCACTGTCTGCCTGCTGTTTTGCACTCTCTGGTGCCACCTGGCGTGTGCGGCGTTCAGTCCTTGCCTGTTCACTCGCCCGTCGGCATGCAGACTGCGCAGGAGAAGGCGGAGGAGGAGGAGCGGCAGGCGCACCGCTTCAAGGCACGCCCCATGCCCGACTTTGCCGCCCGCCCTGTCTTCACTCCCAAAAAGGACAAGGTGAGGGTCGAGGTGCTGCTTTGCCGCGCTTGGTGCTACCCGGGGGGGTCGTGAAGAGCTGGGTGCAATGCGGCACGCCCAAAGCCCTCGGCTGAGGGGCAAACTACCAGTGCATCTGCCGTGTGTGTGCGCTAGGCAGCGTCTCTTCTGCGCCCTGCCAGCAGACTGCCACTGCTCCGCCACCCATCTCCCAGCACCCTACCGCCGGTGCTCAATCATCTCATGCAGGCCAAGCCATGCACAGTGCCCTGCGAGTTCCGGTTCAGCGCACGCTTTGGTGCAGGCAGCGGGGAGGCGCAGCTTGCGCAGGACACGCCTGGCAGCAGGCCAGTCACTGCGCAGGGCACGCCGATGGGCAGGACGGCGACCAGCAGTGGAAGGTGACCAGACACATGGCCGCGTGTGCCAGCAGCTCCGACCCGGCAACGGCATTGGTGCTGCTCAAACGTAATCAAACTTTAAAAGCATGTATCTGCCTCTCCTTCTGTCCACATGTGAATTGGACGTTATACAACTTGTTATGCAACTTGTTATTCACCCGCCCGGTCACCTGCATGAATGGCGCGCATGTAAAGCAAGCACGACAGCAGCATTGCCAGGACAGGTCGGGGCTGTTTTGCAGCAGGCAGGCGCTTCCCTGCACAGCACAGCAAAGTCTGGGTTCTGCATATACTTTAACACAGGTAGGCATGGCTGCCTCGCCTGCTGCCGTGCCTGCCCCAAGTCTTCCTTGCTCTCACGAACCATAACGTGACTTCTCAACAGCGTGCCGCTCTGCTGCATGCACAGGCCTTTCCTCCCTCTTTTCTACGCCACCTCCTCCAAACCTCTGCTCTGCTCCTGCCGCCCCCAATGCTGCCTATGTGTGGGCCTGTGAGAGAGCTTACAATCTCGCAGCTCCCGCGGCGGCAACTGCAAGCATTCCCCGCGCAGCATCAACTGCGCATCTTTTGGCCCAGGCTTGCGTGAAAAGAGGAGAGCTGGTGGTGAGGCTGTATCATCGTTTGGGGTCAACATTGTTGAGAGGCGGCGCCAGGCCGGTTGCCAGGCTGGCACGCCCGCCCCGCCCGCGGCATGCTAAGCACAGCAGGCTCGGCCCACTGCTGCCGTGGTGCGGGACGGCGCACGCGCCGGAAACTGGCCAGTCGCCCAAGAGGTGTGGTGGCGGTGATGAGGGAGAGCGCTGCGGGCGTGGCGTGTCTTCAGGGCGGCCGCTGTGCTACGCCGCGGCGCCTTGGCACTCCACGCAGCACGTGCCCCGCGCGCCTCCCCCGAGCCGGCTGCTGCGGCCGGCCCGTCTGCGCTGCTCCGCCGGCGCTGCCGGCGTGCAGGCAACCGCCCGTGGCAGGCGCTAAGCTCCGGGGCGTGAAGCTTACTTGTTGGCCGCCATCTCGGCCGCCATCTTGTCGGCCTTGTCCATCACCTCCTTGATGTCGCCGTTCTGAGGCAGGGAGGCACAAGACAGAGAGGGGGGATGACGTAAGCACGTTGGAATCGGTGGGAAGCGCGGCCTTGTCAAGTACCTCCTTCATGTCGCCGGTCTTGAGGCAGGGAGACAGAGAGACACAGGGCAGGACAGGGAGGGATAGTGTGCCAGCACATGGGAGGTTGGGGTGAGGTGACACACTGTGCCAGGGGTTTGGAGGGATGCAAGGAGAAGCAGGGGGTTTGCAGGTGGGAGGGTGGATGGGGTGAGCTTGTTATGCTTGCAGCCGCCAGGCTGCAGCCAACCTTTTACCGCCCCGGCACAGCTCTCAAACCACAGGGACCATCCACTTGCCAGCGTCCCAGTGCCATGAGCGCCACGATGCATCACAGCACAGCACATCCCCCCCATGATGTGCGCCCGGCTCATTACGCCCCCCATGATGCATGGCCAGCTCAGCATCTGCCCTATGCACACGTCACGCTCACCATGTAGAAGGCCATCTCGGGCAGCTCGTCGTACTTGCCGTCCAGCACGCCCTTGAAGTCGGCAATCGTGTCCTTCAGCTCCACGTACTTGCCTGCAGGCAAGCAGTGACAAGAGGAAAGGGCAGGCGGAAGCAGCCTGAGCAGGCAGGCAGTGACCAGAGGAAAAGGGCAGGCGGAAGCAACCTGAGCAGGATACAAAGTCGGCGCTCGTGCCCCTCATCTCCACAGCGCTTGCACGTGCCCCAGTACTGTGGTCAAGTTGGAGGTATGAGGGGGCGGGGCGGTGATGAATGGGGAGGCGGCACGGAACGAGGCACAAGAAACACTTGGGGCAGCGCCTCCGGCAGCCCAACAGCTTTTGCGGCGCCACAGCACACACAGAAGTGGCCGGCGCAGCTCAGCGCACCTGGCGTGCCGGTGAACACCTCGGCCACGGCAAAGGGCTGGGAGAGGAAGCGCTGGATCTTGCGCGCGCGCGCCACGGTCATCTTGTCCTGCAGGTGGCACGAGACGAGAGGCAGGCAGGCGGGGGAAGGTCGAGGGTCGAGGTGAGGTTTGGATGAGATGGGCGGCCCGGGTGTGAACGGGCCCTGAGGTTGCGGCTCCAGCGCAGGCCGCACCAAGGGACCACCCAAGGCAGGGTGCAGCAGATGCACGGCGGCATGCCCAGCCGCCGGCCCACACACCACCTGGGTAGCTCATTTATAAGCCCAGCTCCCCAAAAATCACAGCCACTGACCAGCAACCGAGTAGCAGGAGAGGGGGGACCGGCTCGCATGACCAAAATGCTCCCAGTGCCCGCTCACCTCCTCGGACAGCTCATCCATGCCCAGGATGGCAATGATATCCTGCAGGTTGCGGTAGTCCTGCAGCACCTTCTGCACGCCACGAGCCACTGCAGGAGGGGGGCGGCGACATGATGCAGGCGACACAGAGGGGTGGGGCTGGGTGAAGGAGGATGCCAGGCAGAGGGGCGACGGCATCCAAGCATCAACCCTCTCCAAGAACACCAGGGCCTGTGGAGGAGCAACCGCTGCGCAACTGTCAGACCGCGTCGGCCGGCCCCAGCTGTCCCGCCGCCGCCTCTTGAGAGCAAGGGGAGGCGAGCGGGCACTGCTGCCGCCCAGCCGCCCACTCACCGCCGTAGTGCTCCTCTCCCAGGATGCGGGGGTTGAGCATGCGGGAGGTGGAGTCCAGGGGGTCCACCGCCGGGTAGATACCCAGCTCTGGAGGTGGGGGGGCGGCGGGGGGGGCAGTTTGTGTGGGGAGCTCAGGGAAGGGGCGAGCGTCGACCCAAGGGGCGGAGCCCTGTTCTTCTTGACAGGGAGTAATTGCCGTGGGACTGGCTGACAGAGGGGATGGCACGGATGGGACGATGCAGGGAATAGGGTTGCAGCCGAGGCAGGGAAGCAAGGTGGGGCACAGCACAGGCTCCCGGCTGGCCAGCAAGCCGCGGCACAGAGCAGGGCAGCGCACCCGCAATGCCGCGGGACAGCACGGTGGTGGCGTCCAGATGCGCGAAGGTGGTGGCGGGCGCGGGATCAGTCAGATCGTCGGCAGGCACGTAGATGGCCTGCCAGGGGGGGGGGAGGGGGGCAGCGGGGGCAGGGGCACAGAATGAGCGAGGGGCAGGCAAGGGAGGCAGCGCTGGATGTAACCCTGCTGCACAAATTGTCCTTGTTGGAGGCGAGACAACCAGGCCGGACACCCACATCACCTCTAGCCCCACACACCCTCACTGTTCCTTACTCACTGCACTGGGGCGATTGAGCGCTTTGGTGGCAGTGGCTGCTGCACCCTCCCAACCCTTCCTAAACACGGTGCAACCCGTGCAGACATGCATAACTACAGAAGGACAGCCCAGGCGCACCTGCACGGAGGTGATGGATCCCTTCTTGGTGGTGGTGATGCGCTCCTGCAGCTGGCCCAGATCGGTGGCCAGGGTGGGCTGGTAGCCCACGGCCGAGGGGATGCGGCCCAGCAGCGCAGACACCTCGGAGTTGGCCTGGGAAGGGGGGGTGGGGCGGGGAGGGAGGGAGTGAGGGGGCAGTGACAGCAGGGTGAGGAGGGGGAGCAGTGCAGGGCAGGAGGGCGGTGTCCACTGGAGCAGCACACCAACCACCCATCTCACGGGCATGCCACCCATCCTGTGTACAAGGGGGCACCACATCCCTCTGTACAGGATGCCTTGGCGCACACATGGAGCGAAATGAGGGCAAGCCCACCTACCTGGGTGAAGCGGAAGATGTTGTCCACGAACAGCAGCACGTCCTGCCCCTCCTCGTCACGGAAGTACTCGGCAACGGTGAGGCCGGTCAGCGCCACGCGGGCACGCGCGCCTGGCGAGGGGAGGGAAGGCACAGGAGAGACGCGTTTTGTGAGCGCTTGCTTGCTTAACGGGCAGGGCAGGGAAGGCCACGCGCTGTGTGTGCGAGGCGCTCGGCGCAGGCGCGGCTCATGGGCTGCGCCTGACGCCACGCACCCGCACCGCCAGCTCAGCACCCCTGCCAGCTCACCCGGGGGCTCGTTCATCTGGCCGTACACCAGCGTCACCTTGGAGTCCATCTGCTGGTCCCCAAGCTTGATGACGCCTGCAGGTGGGGGGTGGGAGTCGGAGGGGAGGAGGCACGGGGGTCAGGGCGCCCGGGTGGGGGGGCGTGCAGCCGGTGCGGCCACACAAAGCGCGCATGCTGCTTCTTCACTGCTCCCGTGATCCACGCCATGCAATGTGTGAGGACACTGCCGCTGCACCCACTGCACTTGGGGGACGAGCCCAGGCGGGCAGCCGGGGCAGCGCGGACCAGCAGCAGCAGCACCCATGTAGTGCTAAAAGGCACCGCAACTGCACACACTGCACGCAGGAAGGCCAGACCAGGTGGGCAGCAGGCGCAGCACCCACCAGACTCGATCATCTCGCGGTAGAGATCATTGCCCTCGCGGGTGCGCTCGCCCACGCCCGCGAACACGGAGAAACCACCTGCTCGCAGGGTGGCGCAGCAGAGAGGAGGGCGGGGCGGCACACGGGTGATCAGCAGTGTCGCTGCTGCTGGCACTGGCTGCCGCTCTCGAGGGGGGCATGCATAGCGAGACCACGCACAGCAGGTATGCGTGAGTCCGCACAACCTTGTGCCCCCTCAGCCAGCATGAACAGCACCGCCCCCGTGCTGAGGGAACACTGGCAGCTGGCGGGCGATGCGCGACATCCCCTGGGCTCACCGTGCCCCTTGGCCACGTTGTTAATCAGCTCCATGATAAGCACGGTCTTGCCCACGCCGGCACCGCCGAACAGGCCAATCTTGCCACCCTTCTGGTAGGGGGCCAGCAGATCCACCACCTGTGGGGCGGTTTGAATAAGGAGGGGAGGCAGGGGCGGGGGGCTGGGTGAATGCAAGAGCCGCGCTTCTATGGAATTAGCACGAGGTTGCCCCATGAGGTCAAAACCCGCAGACAGGCAGACAGGCAACGTGCGTGCAGCCCTTGTTGGCGGGCGCAGGTGGGCAGCCATCGTCGCCCCCGTAGTAGCCACTGCCAGCTTCTTTTCTAGCGCACTGTTCTCATGTCGATCCCAGTGCTCCTGCTCCGCCGGCGCCAACCTCGCTGGCCCCCACTTCCTCGCTTCTTCCCACCCCCCGCGTGTCTGCCCCATCGCGCACCTTGATGCCGGTGGTCAGAATCTCCTGCTCCACACCCTGGTCCACAAACAGCGGCGCCTCGCGATGGATGGGCCAGGTCACCTTGGAGGCTGCACAGCAGGGCGCAGCAGGGCACAGCACGGCGTGGATGAGCACACAGCAGGGCACAGCACGGCGCGGCACGGCGCGCGTCCCTGTCGAAACCAGGCTTCGCCCTGTCCACCTCAAGACAGCGCAGGTGCTGCCGCCAGCTGCCGGCCCCTGCCAGCGACCTGCCCAGCGCGCTGAAAGCACTGCCCTGCTTCCTGGCGCGTCGCCACCTGTATTCCTCTGCCCTCTACAGCCTGCACACCAACACCAGCAGGCAGGCAGCCCAGCCGCCAAGGCCGGTCCTCCATCCAGCACCACCAGGCACCTCAGCGCGCCACGGCAGCACCGGCCCAGCCGCCGACAGCCGGCAAGACTTGGCATTGCACACCATTCCAAAACACCATGCTGCACAGCGGCACACAGCACTGGCATGCTAAAGAGCTTTGGCTACGCATGCGGCCTTCTTCGCCCACCAAACACCTCACCCACCAACCGCCCTGCAGGGGTGATTCCAGTCCAGAGTGGTGCACTAGCAGTAAGGAAGGGGCACTCACTGATGGGGCCCTTCTCGTCCACGGGCTCTCCAATCACGTTCATGATGCGCCCCAGGGTCTCGCGGCCCACCGGCACCTTGATCGGCTCGCGCGTGTTGATCACGCCCTGGCCGCGGGTCAGGCCGTCGGTGGCGTCCATGGCAATGCAGCGCACCTGCGGGTGGCATTGGAGGGTCGTGGCGGTGCGCTCATGCGTGGTGCAGCACTGACAGGCGTGCACAGCACAGGCATGAGAAGGGCAAGGCGAGCGTGCGCAAGCAGGGGGCGGCCAGGGCGGAACCTGGGGGATGACGCACTGCACTCTGGCCAGCTGAAGTGCCGCGCCACGCTGTGCAGGTGAGCGCCCTGTGCGCAAGGCGCACGCCTGCGTGCCCTGCATGAGCACTGCGCGGCCGCCACCTACACCCCCTTCCAACAAACCATGCCCATGTCGCACCCAGCACCCAGCAGCCGCCAGCACCCACCCACCGTGTGGTCGCCAGTGTGCTGCGCCACCTCCAGCACCAGCCGGATCTCATGATCGGCCACCTCCAGCGCCGACAGGATGGAGGGCAGCTCGCCCTCGAAGTGCACATCCACCACGGCACCAATGACCTGCCAACAAGGGGGAGCAGGCGGGCGGCCCCGCGCTGAGATAGCAAGGCGGAGGGGCGGGCGGAGGGCGGGCGAGAGACGGCATGGGCCAGCCCTCCCACCGTGCCCTGTCACGCCTCGGCGGGCTGCAATCGGTCACGAGTGAGCCTCAAGGGCTGCGATGGCGCCGCTCGGGTGGCAAACCCCCCGCGATGGCGCTGCGGCACACCCTGCTCCTCAACGGCGCACAGCGACTTCCAGGGCCCTCCAGCGGCACCAGGGACTCCCCAGTCACCCCCGCATGCCAGCAAACGTCACTGAAGACGCCAGTAGGCTAGGGTCTGTGCACCCTGCAGCAGTGGCATCGCCCCACAGTCGCCCAGCTTGCCTGGGTAATCTTCCCCTCGGCAACGGTCTCCTTCACGGGAGCGGGCTCCGCCGCCGCAGCAAACCGGCGGACCAGCTGCAGGGTGGGCACCGCCGATGCGGCGGCCACGGACGGCGCGAGGGCCGCCAGGGACCCGCTGGCAAGCTGTGACAACATGGCTGCGGCTACACTAACAGGGGCGGGACAGAGGGAGAACCCCGACTGTTTACTCCGCCCTGCCACCTGGCCATGCCAAGCATGAACCTGCACCCCACGGGCCTTTGGCACGCCTTGGACGGGTCCGATCATCGAGGGGCGCTATCAGCACATCGTGTGCCGGGGCGAGGGTCCCCTCGCCCACCTCCTGCGATCACCGGCAGTCAGCATACTTCAGAAATGCTGGACTCGCCAGCACTGGAGGGAAAGCAGCGGCTGGAACTTCTCAAGGCCTTGGAGCAGCTCACTGCCGCAGCGTTCACATCGAAACTACAGACCAGCAGCAGCGGTGGCGGCGGTGGCACGACCGCCGCCGCCGCCGCCGGTGCAGCCGCCCCTGCTGCCGGCGAGCCATCATCTGCTGCCCCTGCCGCCCAGCCAGGCACGGCCGCGCTGCTGCGTGCAGCGCTGCAGCAGCAGTTCACCGGGCTGCCAGAGTACTCGCCCGCCTGGTATGCCGCATTGGACGCGGCAGCAGCGCGGCAGCAGGCACAGCGGGATGCGGTGGTGGCGGCGCTGAGCACGCTGCCCCACGGCTTCTCAGCGTTGGATCGGTGTCTGATCACAAACGCAGCGCTGGTGTCCGGCAAGTACCAGGCCTTCTACCGTGCCTGGGTGGCGGCTGTGCAGGTAGACACACAAGGGAGGCTGGGGGGCAACCTGGCGGGTGGTGCTTGGAGTGGGACCGAGGGAGGTCGGTAGCGTGGCCACCATGGCCCTGGCTAGCTGGCCTGGGCGCTGCTGCAAGCCACAGGCGGCGCTGTTGGCCGCCAGCATGTAGTGTAGTCCCCTTGCCACGCACCCACACCCCACACCACACCACACCACAGCCCGCTCATTACAGTTGCACCCTCAACAGGGCCATCTAACGCCACACCACACCACAGCACAGCACTCTCACCTCAAGCGCACCCACGCCCCGCTTGTTTGCCCCCCCCGCCCGCCTCCTACACCACGTGCTGCCACCTGTGCAGGGCAATGCCCTGGCTGCTGAGCTGGCGGAGGCTGACCGGGCGGGGCGGCTGCCTCGTGAGCTCTACAACCACTACACCATCATTGTGAAGGTGGGGTGGGGGACCAGGGACAGCGGGCAAGTGTGTGCCTCAAGAAAGGGGGAAAGCAGCCAGAGAAAGACAAAGGTGTGTGGTTGGGGATGCAGGGGTGGAGGCAAAGCGCACAGCAGCGGCAGTTTGGGAGCTGTGCAGCAGCCCTTTTTTGACAGGGCCATTGCAAACGTGGGAGAATGCGTGGGGGAGGTGCAGGCAGGCAGACTCTGCCAGCCCTGCAGCACGAGCGCTCAAGAGGTGCACGTGTGGGCCGGTGCCCCCTCCCCTCCGTTGACCCTGCCCATGCCGCCGCCTCTGCCCCAGCCGCCCTCTTGCCCCCCGCCACCTCCCAAGTCTCCCACGTGCCCTGCCCGGCCCTCCCTCCTTCCTGCCCCAGGCCCCCGGGGGCGGCTACTCCCAGGTGCCATATGCCGCCTACTTCCCTGCTGAGGTGGCAGCCATTGTGGATGAGCTGGACAAGTTTGTCACGGGTGCGAGCCAAGCGGGGCTTCAGGCAATTTCTCCTTGTTGTATGTTATTTGTTGGTTTGCCTTGCGTTGTTGTTTCTTTATGGAGGGTGGTGCATCGCAGGGTCGTCGGGGGCCGGGCTGGCTCCGAGCGTGGCCCTCCAAGCTGGTGCAGGTGCCAGGGAGGGGAGGGTGAGCACATGATGCGGGCAACTGAGGGCTTCCGAAGCCTCCCACCTCGCTCCTCGGGAAGGGTGGGGCTGCCGGCAACAGCCCGCTAGGCCCGTGCCTATTCACATGTTCCGCACGTCTGCCTGCCCCTGCCACCCCCCCTTTGCACCGGCCTGCAGTGCTTACGGACACACCCACCGACCACCCCCAAGTTAAGCTGCAGTACCTCGCCTACCTGCAGCAGTACAGGTGCGGCAGTACCTGGTGTGGGGCATGCAGCAGTGCAGTGTCCCGCGACCCGGGAGGGCAGGCGGCCTGCCGTCTCTGCTGGCATGTCCCTGCTGAGTGGCTGCCCGCCTGCTGTGCTAGCTAGCCGCCCGCGCCCCAGCCTGCGTGCTGCTGTGGTTGACGTCACAGCCCGCGCCCGCGACTGCTCCTTCAACCCGCGCGGTGCCTTCCCAGCTGCCTCCCCTGCCTTTGCACTGGCGTCCATGCTCTGGCTTGCCGCTCCTCATCAATCCTTGCCCCGGTCTGACTTCCCCGGCCCTGCCCTTGCTGGCCCCTCCCCCAGCAGGGCGTGCCTGGCTGAGACGGACATTGACAGGCTGGAGGACAGCTGGCGCCAGCTGGATGGTCTGTGGATGGCAATACGCTACCCCATACAGGTGGGACAGGTGGTCAGGCATGGCTGCAAGCCTGGAGCGGCGGCAGCGGCACGTGTGGGGTTGGCGTGAGGAGGAGGTGCCTGCCGTGTTCCCATGTTGCAAGGCTTCAACAACCAGCGGCTGGACACTGTTAGCCTCCGCCTCCTGCTTTCGTCATGGTGCCCTCATCAACGCTTCCCCGTCCGGTGTGATTGCCCCCTGCTCAGATTGTTCATGACATCGAGTACGGGTACTGCGACCCGCTGAGATGCAAGGTGGGGGTCCCAGGGTGGGCATGGGCATGTGTCTGACAGAGTAGTTGGGAAGGCACAAATGCAACCAATCGTTGTGTCCATAGGTGGAGTGCTGGGGTTGCTGCAGCTGGCATGCATGCCCACCTGCCCGCCCGCCGCGGCTTAGACCTGTGCAACGCCAGCACCGCTTCCTGCTTGCCTTCCGCCCCCCCTCCCCAGGCACGTCCCTGCCGGCCCTTGGGCTGCTGGCTCTTGAGTGTGCGGCGCAGGCTTGGGGGCCATATGTGGGTGCTGCTCACACTCGCGCTGCTCATGAATCGCTCATTAGTTGCTGCTCAGTGGCCCTGCAGGTGCAGCCCGAGTTCTCTCTGCGCATCTTGGACGACTCATACGAGCGGCAGAACAAGACCATACAGCAGATACAGGTGCAGCCCCAAATTGGGGGGGCCGGGCAGCGAGGGATTGGCAGGCAGCGAGGGTGTGTTTGAGCTGCACGATGCACCAAAGTGTGTGGTGTGTGTGGGACAGGGCACACCCGGCACGCTTCCAAAAGGCTTCCACATGCTGCACATGTCACAAGGTTCCAGAGCGGAGCCTAGTTTCCACACGGTGCCTGGGACCCTGGCAGAAGAAATGGGGCAAAGCTGGACATGCAGATGTCAGCAAGGGGCTGCCCATGCTGCCTGCTGCCTTGCAGGGCGTGATGGAGTCATACTTTGAGAAGCGCAGCGGCCCCCTGGCGGCCGCCGGCCTGGCGGGCCTGCGCCGCAGCAGCGCCGGCCTGTACTACCTCCCCTTCCTCACCGGCGCCAGCCTGCACTTCCGCTTTGCGGGGCAGAGCATCCCCAACAGGCGAGGGCGGGGCGGGGCACAAGATGGGTCCGGCGGGGCACAAGATGAATGAATACGCCCTTAGTGCACCCTCCACAACCCACCTAGCGTGCCCCTCAAAACCTCGGGGGTGGGGTGGTTTGGGTGGCCAGGTCACGGTGCGCTGGAAGGGGGCTGGAGGATATCCCGCACCTCCAAATGGAGGGAGTGCAATTGCCCGCCTCTGCCTGAGCGACACCCCACCCCGGCCCTACTCCTCATCGCTCGCCACCCTGCCCCACGTTACCCCCCACCCGGTCGCCCTCCCCCCCTGGCAGGTCGGATGTGCGTGCGCAGCATGGGGTCAAGATCTTTTTCGACCCGGTGGCGGCGGACACGCGGGCGGTGGCGGCGCGGGAGCTGGCCCTCCAGGTGGGGTTGGTGCCCGCCCCTTCCCTCTGGGCACGCGACACCGGGATGGGGTGGGAAGCCCGCCATGCAGCCCCGGGGACCTACAATACAGGGGTGCAGGCGGCGCACACACCGGGCCCAACCTCAAGCCCAGACAGTCCCACGCTGCCCTTCCCAGCCCGCACACCTTACTAAGGTGTTACCTTGCCCCTCCCTTGCACACACCCTCATGTCCCACCCTGGCACCCCCCCGGCATCCTTCCCCTGAAACACCACCCTTGCATCCCACCTGTGCGCACACACACAAACGCAGGTGCTGGCGGACCCCTCCCGTGCCGAGGCCGTCCATCCCCTGGACTCCACCGTCTTCCTAGTGGCCCCGCACGAAGTGGGGCACGCCGTGTATGGGCTGGATGCCTTGCGGGAGGTGAGTGGCTGTGGGTGTGGATGTCACTGACTACCCTGCTTGCAGGCAGGTGGGGGGCTGTGAAGGTTGTTGTGCATGGAGCATGCGGGAGGTGAGCAGCTGTGTGTGTGGGTGTCATGGTAATGCATGCAGGGAGGTGGCGTGGCAGGACAGCCTGTGCCACTGGCGCGTCCGCCACGCCATGCACATCGTCCTCCACGCTTGGCACTTGGCCTGCCCGCCTGCCGACCCTGCAGGACCGGCCCACCCAGCTCCATCGTCCCGCCATGAAGTGCACCGCCAGAAAAGTTCCGAGCTGACCCGCTTGCTGCCCACCCTGCCTGCCCCTGCCCACCCGTGTTGCCAGGTCATCAAGCCGGCCACCAAGACGCTGCTGGAGGAGCCGCGTGCTGACCTGGCTGCGCTGCACACGCTGCGCCTGATGCGCGAGGGCAACCACCTCTCACAGGCGAGGCGGGCGCTGCTGTGCTCACATGCTGGCACCACCAGATGTGCTGGCAGCATCGTTCGGCACCGCGCCACACAGCATCGCATCGCATCGCCCCTCACAGCACAGCACAGCGCAGCACAGCACAGCGACGCATGCGTCCCCGGTTCCGCACAGCATGTGCGCCCTGTGTTGCTCACCCCTCCGCCCTCCCTGCCTCCCCTTGTGCCGCGCCACGCAGGAGAGCGTCGAGCGCCTGCTGTGCTGCTTCCTGCTCTCCGACCTGCGTCGCTTCGCGGCCTGGGACAGCACCGCCACCCGCCCTTACACAGGCAAGCGCCGGCGGTCGAGCGCCGGCAGGGCTGCTGCTGTTGGTGAAGTGCCTGCAGTCCAGGGCCTGCAGTGCAGGCAAGCAGCCGACGAGTGCGGCGCTCATGGCCCACCCAACAGCGCGCAGTGGATGGCGCTGGCACTGCCGTGCTGGGGTGGCAGCTTCGTTGACACTGCCAAGGCCATACTCAATTCACAATTGACCCGGCTCAGAAGCCGGTTTTGCCTCCCTCCGGCTGGGAGCCAACAGAACAACTCCTGCTCTGCCCAGCCTGCGCCCTGCCACCCTGCAGCAACACAACAGCCAAACGCTGGTGTGCATGGGCCCTAACCCGACTGCAGTGAGCGCGGTGTGCTGCCCAGCCTGCGCCCTGCCACCCTGCAGCAACAGCGAACAGCCAGCCAAAGCCTCCAATCGTGCCCCCCAACCCTGCTGTGTACTGCAGTGAGCGCGGTGAGCTGCTGGGCGCGGGCCGAGGCGGTGGGGCTGGTCACGCTGTCGCCGGGCGACCGCAGGCTGGTGATGCACGACAGCAAGGTGGGGGTGCCCGAGGAGGTGACAGAGCTGTTGTGACCCAGATCAGCTGAGGAGGTGCCAATGAGTGCAGGCTTGTAATGCACGACAGCAAGGTGGGGGTGCCCGAGGAGGTGACAGCCAAAGGGGTGCCGCTCTCCCCTCAGCGTTCGGGTGACCCCCTCTCCTGTGTCAACCTTTGCTGCCTGCAACTGTTGCTCTGCCACACATCACCTGCTGCCTCTGTCGCTGCCCGGCTTCAGGTGGATGCCTTCCTGGCTGAGCTCCCGCCTGGCTGCACCTCTTTCTCATCTCTCTCCAACCCTCAGCCTGCTGCCTCTGCCGCTCCCCGCCTTCAGGTGGACGCCTTTTTGTCTGAGAGCTCCCGCCTGTTTGAGTCGATCCTGGCGGCGGAGGATGCCATGGATGGACGGCGGGTGGAGGAGATCTTGGCCCAGGTGAGGTGCCTGTTCAACTCCCCTTAAGGGTGTTTATCTTTGACACGTTACTATGTAGGTGGGGTGCAGCCAGGGGCAAGCAGGCAACTTGTGCGACGGCATGCGGCTGCTGCTGCGCCCGCCCGCCTGCCCGCCCGCCTGCCTGCCTGGCCCACATGCCTGCCTGCTGGCCCACATGCCTGCCTGCCTGCCCGCCAAGCACTGTCCCGCATGGCTCAAGCTTGCCTGCCGGCCCTCCCAATCCCGGCCCACTGCCCTGGCCGCAGATGGAGGCGTGTGAGAGCAGCGCCATTGTGCAGCACCTGGTCAGGCAGCTGTTCCGCCCCCCACCACGTCAGTCAGCAGCAGCAGCAGAGCCAGCCGACGCACCAGAGCCGACCCCGGGGCTGGCCACAGCGGCGGCGGCGGTCGCGGCACCCGAGCGTGCATGAGGCTCGCTGGGCAGCCTGAACGCTGGCCAGATGCCCCGGCCTGTCCGCCAGCTCTGTGTGCATGTATTGTAGACTAACCAGTCATGACCCTTCTGTCTGCCATACCCTGGTGCCACGTCTGCACCTGCCGGCGCATGTACATGCCAACCACATGCAGCAATCATCATGCCGCTGGTCAACAATGCGCCATTTTCCCTCCCTTGTTGTTGTGGCCAGCCCCATCTTGCTTCCCGCATTCCTTTTCCCATACCTTCCTTCCTGGCCCTGGTGCAATTGCACAAGCTGTAGATAACATTGCTCCTCTGCCCGACTGCCTTGCACGCTCCTTGACCAACCTTTATCACTGCTGACTGCCTTGATGCGGCCTCCGCCCTTCCCTCGTCTGCTCCCCGCACGTGGGCTGCTACCGACTTGCTGACTCACTCACGGGGTGTGCCCAATTTGCAACCCCAGAAGCCTGCCCGATGCAGAGCCTCGTTTTGTGTACATAGCTCCCTGGGTACTCTTGACGGGCACTGGGAGGAGCCACCTTGCGGAGTGACGCTCTCCATCCCCTCCCCCATGCAGCGCCACATTGTCTCATCTAGGCAGCTCCACCAGGCTCCCTGGACCAGGGACACTCAGCTGGCTGGCTGGCCACCAGCAGACTGTCGCACCTAACGAATCAAGAATTGAATGAAACGATTGATTGATTGAGCTGGATGGCTTCGAGTGGCAGGCTGGCTGCTTGCTGGGGTGTAAACAGCCGCGATAGGTGCGCCAGCTGGACCGCTGTCCTGGGACGCCTGCATGTGTGCACCGCCGTACTTTGCCTCTCAGCTTTCCGCAGTTGAGGCTATTGGCCAGGCGCCACTTTGCACTGCAGCCATTCCATGTTAACAGCTGGTTCGTGTGGCAACAAGGCAACGGATCACGCCAGATGTGGAGAAGCGGCACGCGCCACCCTGACGGTCACGGCACACGCGAGAGGCATGCGACACAGTGTCAAGCAGGAGCGGGGCAGGGAGCAAGGGACCGATTGGGGAGCCGCACAACGGGGGAAGACCGCGAGCTCTTTCTCAAGCCGTGGCCTTCAGCGTCTCCGCCACCTCAGCAGCAAAGTCTTTTGCCTCCGTCTCCAGCCCCTCCCCCACCTGCACCCGCACGAAGCCAGACAGCTGCAGCTCCGCCCCAAGCTGCTTGCTGGCCTGCTTGAGCACATCTTGGACCTGCAGAGCGGGGAGGGAAGCGGCGGGAGAGTGGGCGTGAGCTCACAAGGGAACAAGGTGGCAGGTCGCTCGGAGCTGCTTGCTGGCCTGCTTTAAGACATCTTGCACCTGCAGGGCGGGGGGACGGTGGGCGTGAGGGGCAAGTTGGAAACTAAACGGGCGGCAGGCTGCTGTGCCGCAGCACATCTTGAGCTCGCAAGCAGGGCCAGGGGACGGGGAGCGGCGGATGGGGAGGGTTGCCCAACAACACGGCAGGCGTATCAGCAGGGTGCGGTATGTGCGGTTGGCTGCACGAGCATTTCCGGGAGCGGCAAGAGGCGGGGATGTTTGGGAGGATGGGATCGTGGGCGAAGAACAGCGGTATTACAGTGGGGTGTGAGCCTCGCCAAGTGTGGTACACGCCTGCTCTAGTGGGCACACCCTAGATGCCCTGCTCTTAGCAAGGAGCAAGCCCCACACCGTAGTGCCACACTGTACTGCCACACCCACCTTTTGGTCGCCATCCATAATGAATGCCTGCTCCAGCAGGCACACATCTCCATAGTACTTGTCCAGCCGCCCAGCAACAATCTTGTCAACAATCTTCTCCGGCTTGCCTGCGGCGGGGCGGGGGAGGGGAGGGCAATCCGGACAAGGGATGAGGCAAGGGATCTGGGCCCCGCCCTGCACTTTGAGTTCCCGCCCCCCTGGCAATCTGGAAGACAGCTCTCCCAGTCCCCCATCCCACCCTTCCCTTACCCTGCTCCTCCGACTTGAGCGCCTGCTCCCGCAGCAGCCCAAATACTGCCACCCTCCACGCACCGTCCCACCCTCCCGCCCCCGCTCGCCCGGCTCCAGCGCCTGCTCCCGCAGCACCCACCTCTCCTGCACCTCACAACCCACGTGCAGACCCACCACTTCTTACAACCATTGCCTGCGCCCTCCCCCGACTTGAGCGCCTGCTCCTCTAGAGCACACCGGCAGTCCTCAAATCCACATTCACTCACTCAGGATGGAACCCACTTCCTACAACCATCGGCTGCACCCCCACCCGACTTGAGCGCTTGATCCGTTGGCACCCACCTCTCCCCAAACTCACCACCCAAGTGCAGGCCACGCACGTGCAGGCCCAGGTCCCAAAGCCCTTGCCTGCGCCCTCACCCGACTTGAGCGCCTGCTCCCGCAGCACCCTGCTCTCCGCCTCCAGGGCCTCCGAGGGCACGGCGGAGCGGTCCAGGAACTTGGGCTGGGCGCCCACCACCTGCATGGCCAGCTTGTGGGCCAGGTCCTGCAGGCACACAAGACCGTGGCAGGGAGGGGGGGAGGGAGGGGGGAGGGAAAGGGGCAAAGGTTGTTCAGGAGATGTGATGCATTGGGGTGGGCCCACACCACCTGCATGGCCAGCCGGTGCGCCAGGTCCTGCCAGGCAGTGGAGTGGCAGGGAGGGAGGGAGGGGGGGAGGCAGGGAGGGAGGCTCAGTCAAGGTCGCAGTAGGGGATTTGGGTGGGGTGCCACCCGCCTGCATGGCCAGCTTGCGATCCTGCGCAGCGCGGATGAAGTGAAGTGCAGTGCGGTGCAGGGGTGCCAGAGTGGCAGGGCAGCTGTGCAGGGGCAGCGGTGCGGGAGGAAGCACAGAGCAATGCCCGCCTGCCGCCTCCCTGCCAACCCATTGCCTGCACGCGTGCCTGTCCCCGGCCCTTCCCCATTCCGGGCACCGCCCTCCCTCTCACCCACCGCCCCGCACCTGCGCCGCCGCCGCCGCTTCTCCGGCCAATGGCGCGCCGTTGCCGCTGCGCAGGGCCACCAGGCCAGCAATGCGTCCCAGCCCGGGGGCCACGCTCTGGTGCATGTAGGCTCCAATCACGCCCCCCGGCGCCTCCAGCCGGAAGGCGCGCCGCAGCCGGATGTTTTCCCGCACCGACCCCGCCAGCCCCACCACCGCCTCCTCCAAGCTGCGGTCGAGCAGGCGGGCAGGCCGGGAAGGCAGGGCAGAGAGGGATGGGTTGGCCACGGCGGCGGGGGCAGCATAGGGTGGCCATGTGGGGGGCAGCAAGGGGTGCACAGGTGGGGGCGGCAGGATGCTGTGGCATCATCGTGCATGCCCAGGCCGCTGCTGGGCACTCCTGCCAGCGGACGTGCCGCCTCTTTGGGGGCTGCACCCGCCCCTGCCGGCCCATATGCCATGCAAGGCCCAGCACTCCCACCCCCCTTCCTGCAAGCCTCACTTGCTAACCCCAGGGCATGGTCACCCCCCGCCGGAGCATCCTCCGCTACCTCACACACACCTCCCCCCTCCATACTCACCTGCCGCCATCCGCAAACCCTCCCTCCACCCTCACCTGCCGCCCCCCGGCATCGCCGCCCCCCGCAGCGCCTCCTCCCCCAGCTCGCTGCCGCTGCCGGGGCGCAGCGTCGCCACGCCCAGGGCCGCTGCCGCAGCGGACCCAACCAGCGATCGAAACTGCTCGTTGCGAGCCACAAAGTCTGTCTCGCTGTTGATCTGCACACGCAATGGGAGTTTAAGCACAAAGCTTGTTTGGTGGTCGAATCGCATTGATATCATGGCAGGTAAATCAACAGGGAGGACCGGTTGTGTGCCGTTGACACTGGTAGAAGGTCCCAGCAAGCACAACCGACCGTTGTGTGCCATACACAACCCGGTCTCCCCTGTTGACCTGCAAGCTTTGGCAGACATCAGGCGTACCACCAATGCTCCGCTCATGTCGTTCCTGCCATGAAAGGCTCCCCCCTCCCGCCTGCTTCCACTGTTGAACCTGAGGGTGGTGGGTTGCTGCCGCCAAGCGCTGACCAACAGGCTGCCAGCAGGCCACCCCAAGGCACCTCCTCCTGCGCTCCCCAACCCTGCCCACCCACCACCACCATCATTATCAACAACACCCTGCCTCACCTCCACCACCGCCGCCACGGTGTCCCGCTGCGCAAGGCCCACCAGCCCCTCGGCCGCATGGCGGGAGGCCTTCTTGGTGGCCGCCGCCAGCCCCTTCTTGCGCAGCTCTGACACCGCCGCATCTGTTGTGAAGTGGCTCAAAACGGCCACAGCAACGGAAGCATAAGTTCAGGATGGTTTGGTGATTCGGGGGTGGGCCAAGCCAAGCGGAGCAGGCGGCAGCGGCGGCGGCAGGCAGCGGCGGCGGCGGCGGCGGGCAGCAGGGCGGGTGCAGCATCAGCCACTCTCGCTGCGAATATGCAATCATGTGAGCTATGCATCGTCCGCGCTCAGCCATCGCGGTCCCCGCTCACCCAGGTCCCAGCCAGCCGCCTGCAGCGCCGTCTTGACGTCGGTCATTGGCGCGCCGGTGCGTTCCCGCAGCTCCTTGATGAGCTGTAGCTGATTGGCGGGCGCCGCCGCCAAGAAGCGTAGCTGCTGCAGGCCAGCAAGTCCGCCATGCCGAGCGGCCTGCAGGCGTGCAGCTTGCCGCAGGGTCTGGAGCAGCGCCATGGAGGGAAGTGACCGAGAAGGAATAGGGTTTAGCTTTAACTTGCAGCCAGCCCAGCTAGCAAGGTTGCAATTGGGGTGGCGCCGCCACGGCACTGAACTGACGCCTGACCGCTGAATCGAGCATGGGTGGGGTGGCTGGGGAACAGGCTACCCCTCTGACCGCTGGCTCATTGAATGATACATCCACTGACTGTGTGGGCCCTCCATGGCAGGTACGCCGCCACAGTTGCTGCATGCCGGCAGCAAAAAACGGGGTCCTGCGCTCTGCAGGAGGGCGCTGCCGCCCTGCCAGAGCCTTCCGGCCCTCCCGCCCAACGTCAATGACCAATCTGAGAGAGAGTGCTGCGGTGCCGCGGCTGCCCACAGGAAGTGCAAACACACCGCACGTGTGCCTCCAGGGGGCTCCCCCCCGCCTGCGCCCTCAGGTCACTGCTGGCGCCAGGCTGGCGCATTTGCCCAGGTCTGGGAGCGACAACGCTGTGCTATGTTGCACAGTGAGGACGGTGCAAGCATGGACATTCTCATCCCTCCCTCCGGCTGGCGTGCACCCTTTGCTGGCATGCGCCCCGTTGCTGGGGTCCTGGCAAGTTCGGCAGTCACTTCAGCTGCACAGCGTGCCCTGCTGCCAGCGCTGGTTCCGCTGCCAGTTCGTGCTTACGGCATCCACCCTGCTGGGACACATGGCATGCGCCCACCATGCCCCCGTGCACTGTTCATGCCAGCACATGTTCCAGCCTCAAATGCAGGGCTGCTGCACGCGTCCCGGGCGCCTGCATGGGCAGCAAGGGCCCTGGGCTCCTCCACAGATGAGCGAGTGCAGCACGATATACTCGGCAGCAACTGTGCTGTGTGCGCCCTCGGGGCATCATCAGCTGAAGCAGCCTGAGAGGCACTGGGCGAGGGCTGCTGCTGTTTGGGAGGCGATGGCCGCTGCCGGCAGCACAGCCTCTTCCCTGCACCTCGAGCGGAGCAAGCGCTTGCCGAACGCCGCACTGTCGGGTGGCTCACAGCTGGCTCGCAAGCTTTCAGACAGGCGCAGATGCCCGCCTCACCAGCCCATGTATGCTCGCATATTGCTTTCTGCTGGCAGATTTGGTTGCCCCCAGCCCATCCCCCCACCCGGCTGCTTGTACTGCTCGCTTCGACCGCTCCTTCCATGTATCCAGGAGCTGTCCCCGGCATCGGGCACTTGGCCCGAGGCCGCTCTGTCGGAGGCAAGTTGGACTCAATGGACCTCCTTGAGAAACACATGGGCTCAGGCAGTGGAGAAACAGTGAGGATGAGGCTGTATCAAACCCCTCGGCTGTACCATAACCCCTGCTGACCAACCCTGCCATTACGGCGGCGGCGCAGGAGGCGGGGACACCGCTTGTGTTGCGGCACCTCCAGGCCCTGGGCCCTGCGCTCGGTTCGTTGCCACATACGGCCGCCCTCAGCTGGTTTGAAAGCACCGTAGGTGGTAAGCCTGGATCCCAGTGAGA
Organism: Micractinium sp. NFX-FRZ; assembly: GCA_029339195.1. Classification (NCBI taxonomy): domain Eukaryota; kingdom Viridiplantae; phylum Chlorophyta; class Trebouxiophyceae; order Chlorellales; family Chlorellaceae; genus Micractinium; species Micractinium sp. NFX-FRZ. Next base: position 22,863 of record JAPTJF010000193.1, read on the forward strand.
AACCCAAAGCGGCGGCCCCGATGAGCTGGCTGCCCTGGCTTTATCAACCTGCGGCTGGCGACCGCCGCATCCCAAACTCCCGCAGACCGCACGCTTCAAGCGTAACTTCTTATCACTCCTTTATCTATCACAGACTGCCCTCCCTCTCTTCCCCTGCAAGCCCTTCAGCTGTGCTCGGGCCGCAGAGGCATGTGCTGCCCCGCTCCCCCTTTGTGCAGCCCCGCTGCAGTGGTGGCGTCGGTCTTTGCCGATGAAGCGTTCAGCGCTGCAGAGGTGGCCGAGCTAGCCCAGTGGCTGCTTGACGAGCCGGGTGAGGCGGGGAATTGCTGAGCCTGTTGCCTGCCGTGCCACTCCGTTGTTCATTGTGTTCAACGAGAGCGGATTCGGGATGGTGTCCCGCCTGTTGAGCTGCATCCCGCTTGGGCTGCCCCGCGTCTTGCTCAAGCTGCACTCTGACCCTGCTTCAGGCCGCCTCTCTGCTCCCTGTACAGAGCCCAGGCCACCTGAAATCAGCTGTGCGCTGTCACGCACGCAGCAAGCGGCGGCAGTGAGTGCGCCCCACTGTCCGGGACCGGCCCGTCCAGCCGCTTGCGCGGGCGTCCTCTTCAGCGTGACCGTCCCCACGTGCACCACCCCTGCGCCTCGCTCCCCCTTCTTCCAAGACAGCCATGCCTACTGCAGCTGGGGGTGCGGCGCGGCACAGCGCATGGCCAGCCCGCCGGGCAACTGTGCGGCCAACACTGGCGGTACGGCAGAGCCCGCTGCCACCGCTGCGGCTGCTGCTGACAGCGTGATAAGCTGGCTGTCAGGCTGGGCGCGGCTGGCCGCAGAGGCGGAGGGCCTCAGCAGCACGTGCGCCCTGCAGCAGCTGGCGGTGCTGCAGCAGGCTTCTGCCCGCCGGCGCAGCTGCCACAGCCTCGCCACGGTCGCTCGCTCCCCTCCACCACCGCTGGTGGCCCGAGCAGCCGACGCTGCTGGACGCAGCCCCAGCAACAGCGCGGCCTCCTCCTATGTGCGGCACGCTTATGAGGCCAGCCTGGAGGCTGATGCCAACAGCGGCGGCAGCAGGAAGCGTGTGGCAGCAGCAGGCAGCAGTGGACGCCAGGCGTCGCTGCCCACCACAGGCGCTGCCGCCCACACATGTGCCACCTGGTGAGCTGCTGTCTGTTTGTTGCCTGCCCCGGGATGGGGGTGCAATCAGAGGGGGTGTAGGTGGGAGGGCCTGGGGTGGCCTGGCGCCCCTGCCTGGCGTGGTGTCCACGTGCCCACCACATCCCATGCCGCCCCCACGTGCGCGCCTGGAGATCTCCCGACACGAATGCTGTGCTCACCCACCACGTAGCGCCCGCCAAGCCCGCTGCACCCCACTCACACCTCCTCCCCGCCTACACCCTGCCTCTCGTGCAGGGGCAGCAACAAGCGCCGCCACTGCTGAGCAGCACGAGCTCGTCAAGCCAGGCAGCCGCACCGCTTGCCAAGCCAGCCACTGGCCCGCAAGCATGCCTGCCCCCGCCGCGTTTCCCGAGCGCAACTCAACGCCGCCGATCACTGGCACCGCAATAAAGTAAGCGCCCCCTATTGGGTGCGGCTCCTGCTCATCATGTGGAGCTGCGCCTGAGCCCCACCACATGTGAACCCCAAACTGGCATTGATGAGGAACCACACGCCCCCCTCTCCTTCTTCACCTGTTTTGCCCATCTCCGCCTTTCCTTTCACAAATTCACCTTTCTTTCTTTCTTTTCTTTCTTTCTTTCCTGTTTCTACTTGCTGGCAGCAGCGTAATCATGCCGGGGGCTTCCCCCCCTCTGCGTCGCGCGCCGCTGCTCACCATTTTCCTGCCCATCCTTTCATGCATGATGACACAATCCCTCCCGCCTGCGTGCCGCCCCCCTAGCTCGCCGCTGCCCGATGCACACCTGGCACCCTGCCTGTTTTTTGCCGCGCCTTCGCTTCGTGACCTCCCTACTAATTCTGTGTTCCGCACAACAAGCCGTCCCATGCTGCCCCAGCCGACTCCTGCCCCGAGCGCCGATTCACGCCTCCCCATGTTGCTGCATGCACTTGCCTGCCTGCCCTGTTCACAGTTTTCAGTCAGCACTCCATGCCACCTCTTCCCCTTACAATAATGAGCGCTCACTTGCCGGGAACGCTTGGCCTCGTCACCCCGGCCTGAACCCCCATGCCCTGACGGGGGCATCCTTGTCGCAAGTTGCATCGCTTCCCTTCACCCGCTCACCCTCCAACCCTCTCCCCTCCGCCCCAATCGCCTTCCATATTCCTCCTGCTCTTGTCGCGCCCCGCCCTGCACGGTTTGCCGCCATCCTCCCTGGGTGTGCAGCACCAAGGCCAGAGCACCCTGCCCCCAAGATGTGCCCCGAAATCATGTGTGTTAGCCCATGCACCCCATTGCCCTCTTCACTTAGCTGCGGCACCGCCGCACTCGCCTTCGTTCCCAACCCAACCCCACGTGTTGTGCCCCCTTGCTGGCCACCCCTCGTCGCGTCTCACCACCCCATCACATGCCGTCCGCCTCCTCATACCCCCAGCCATATCAACAGGCAAGCTCATTCACATTTGCTCAACTGTAACGCTATACTGTAACAACCAACAACCAACGGGTGCTGGGCCAGCTGCTTGCCCTGGTGGCACTGCATGAATCTGAGGCCCCCGGCGGCCCCACGGCAGATCTCTGGAGATGCCCGGAGGGTCCACAGAGGTTGAGTGAGGGGGGCGTAGCAAGGGTTTCGTCACGGAGTACTGACACCAGGGTCATTGGCATGCGGTTGAGCACTGGTGGACCTCCGTGCAGTCCATGGGAGGGGGTGCTGGAAGTAGCTGCTGGCGGCAGGGCAGCTGCCGCCGGGTGCGCGCTTGGCGGTGCAGGTATCCACTTACTGCAGGTACATGCCGAGTGCGGCGCAGCCTCTGCGCAAACCCACCCTCCTCGTGATCCGCTCCCACAGCCGCCGCCGGCAAGCTCTCGTTATGCTGCTGGCAAGCCAGTCGCTGGTTGACGCGCTCTTTCCCAGTCTCGATCTCGAGTCCCTGTTGAGGATGGAATCATGGATGCTGCCACAGGAACTGCGCTTCAAGAGCCTTGCAGGTCGGACTTGCAACAACTTGCCTCAGCTTCCTGTGCACACTCACTTTGCCCTTCCGACACCGTCTCCCGCGTTGATGGCGACGCTTATTGCTCCTCTGCGCCCCCTTATCGCAGGCCGTGAGCGCTCGCAGAACCCGGTAGCTGCCCTGGCAGCCACACCCCCGCCGCTGTTTGCGCCGCCCACCCGCCCGCCCGTGCCAAAGGTCACTTCCCTCCCCCTGGTGCCGAGCCCGGTGTCGGCTTTCTCCCCCACCTGGCATCACAGCACAACAGCTGGGCCCTCACCTGGGTGTAGCCCCAGCCCCAGCCGTGAGGTCACCGCTACCAACGCCACCGCAGCCGACGCCCGCGCGAGCAGCGTCACTGCTTGGCTGGAGGGCTGGGCCCGGCTGGCCCAGCAGCCAGAGGTCATGCCAGCTGCCGCCATTCCGCAGCTGCCTGTCTCGCTGGGCAGCAGCGCCCGCAGGGGCAGCGCTGCTCCCGCAGCCCACCGCAGCAGCGCCGCGCCGCTCGCTGCCGGCAGCTCCCGCGGTGGCGTCAAGCGCGGGCGGGAGCAGCAGGCGCAGCCGGCCACCTGCCGTACCGCCTGTCACGCGCGCACGGCTGCCTGGTACGTCCTGTGGGCTCCTGCGCACTCTTTTGGCCATCCCATGCACCCTACTGCGGGCACCCTGCTGACGGCTGCTGTGCAGTACCGTACCGCGCTAGCGTGCCTCGCCTGGCACTCGCTGCCTGCGCACGGCCCTGTCCCTCACCCCACCCTGCTGCCACTCGCCACCCCTCCCCTCCCCTTCCGTGCGCTGCAGGGCACCTCGCCTCACTCACGCTGGCACCTCCTTTGCGGCCTACCAGACCGCCCGCAGCCCAAAGCAGCCGCGGCACGGCGAGCGGGCCGCAGGCGTGCCCGCCGCCGGCGCCCTCATCGCGCCCGCTGCCGCTCCCTTCTCCCACGGGCGCTGATACATCCCCGGCTGGTGCCGCCCCAGCCCTGTCTGGTCGCTGGCCCTCAAATCTGAGCAGCCCCCGCCGCTCTGCGCATGTGTGCACAAACACAACACAGACACACTGCACGTACGCCCCCCATCCACTGCCCTGACGCCTCTCTTTCCCTGCATCTCCGCCCTTTGTCCCGAATGCATCCAGCTGCCCGACACACAGCCTCCCATAGCCCCGCACTTGGTACCCCACAGCTCAGTGCAACCCTCGTGTCGCGCATACATATGCCGACCCTCTGGCCTCTGCTCTCATGCACCCCGCCTCCCCTCCTGCCCTCCCTCGCCTGCCCTCCCGGCTCTCTGTCCCACATCTTTCTGTCGTGGTTGTGCCCCTGCCGCCCTGCTTCCATGCGCAACCGTAAACTCGCTCTAGTACTGCCTGAACTCAGCTCACCCGCACCCGTTCACCCTGCTGCACCCACCCCCCACTGCCACCTTTCCTACCTATCCTCACTTCACAGCCATCCACCCCTCCATGGCCCGCCGCCCCGATTACCCATCTTAGTGCACGAGCAACCCTGCGCCGCTCAGCCGCGTGCTGCGGCACCCGCCCCTCACGTCTCATCTCAGCGTACAAGCTCAGCCGGTTTGTGCTGCTGCCACATCATCATTACCTTCCCATCCTCACAACCCGGCCGACAGGCTGATCACTCCCCACGCTGTTTTGCCATCATCCGGTGTATCTTTGCATATTGAAGCCGGCCAACTGCCGCCAACTGCAACAACCGCTCTGCCCTACCATCTGTGCACACCTTTTTGTGTTTTAATTTTTGCACAGACCCTCTGCCAGAGCGCATCTCCTGCTGTGTTTTCCATAAGCCTCTCTTAGCTGGCTGCGCCGCTGCTGTAACAGCATGTATCACAAGGGTTCAGCCTTGGGCGTGGAAGCGAAGCCGGGTTGCTGGCAAAGGCGCATGCACACACACACACACAGGCACACACACACACACACAGGCACACACACACATTAAGCAAGGTCGCTCTGGGGCGCCCCGGCACGAGTCTAGCAAAGGCAGTGCTGTGCTCAGCTGCATGCTCCCTCACAAGATGATAGCTGGGCGCCCACGCTGCCGCTTTGCCTCGGCCCGGCCCGCCGCCCGGCTTCAGCGTTGCACAGCCGGCAGCAGGAGCCTCCGTGTGCTGTCAACTCGCCGCCACAGCGCCGCTGCCGCCGCCGCTCCCCCCGCCGCTCTGCTGCCCCTGCTGTGCCGCCACGGCCGCCTTCATGCTCCTGTAGTGCTGCCTCACCATGTCTGCATTGAAGGGCATGCCCATCTGAGCAGAAAACCTGCATGGGAGGGGAGGGATGGAGGGAGAGGTGGGAGAGGTGGGAGGCGGGGGTAGGCAGGGGCGTGAACGTGTGTTTGGGCTGGAAGAGGGGCGGCAGCGGGGCGACGCTGGGGCTCGCCTGCCCGCTAGGCAAGCAGCCAGCCAGGCGCCGCCGCAAGGCAGCGTGGAGCAGCGCCATTCAGCAGGCAAACGCAGCGCATGCCTGCTTGGCTCGGGGGAAGGCACGCGTGCAGGGCGCATACGGCATTCTGGGCAGGACACGCAGGGCAGCAGCTGCGCCAAAGCAGGCAGCGGTGCGGGGGCCCAGATTAGCAAAGTGAGCATGAACTGGTCACACAGCGTGCTCACCGCTCGCAGTAGGCCACATATTCTTCCTCCCCCATCAGTTGGACATTGGCGGCTGCCGGGGGGCCTCCCACCGCATCAGCGCCTCCACCGCTGCCGCCGCCGCTTGCGTCCTTGCCGCCATCCCCTGCTGCCTCCCCGTCTCCCGCTGCAGCTGCCGCTGCTTCCGCATTCTCTTTGCCCTCACCGCCGCCGCCGGCGGCAGCCTCTGCGGGCTTGCCGGCGCCACCCGCGCCGCCGCTGCCGCTGCCCCCGTTTTGCACCTCTTTCAGCTGGTGGAAGCGCTCCACATACTCCTCATAACTCATCCGCAGCACATCCAGGCGGTTGTCCCGCTCCCGCTCCCGCTGCAGCCGGGGCGCAGCAGCGCCACTTGGCGGCGGCCCGCCATACTCCCTGCGCGGGCGGGGCGGGCAAGGCGGGCGGGCGGGTAAGGCCGGAGATTCAAGGTGTGCGGCAGTCTGGTGAAGGGGCAGCAGCAGTGGTCTCATGCCCTGCATGCTGTGGTGAGCTTCAAGATGCATCAAGGAGTGCGGCCAGCCGGGCGCAGCCGCGCCCCACGCCCAGGCACCTGCCGCACTAATGGCTGGGCAGCGCAGGCGGCTGCGCTGGCTGGCAGCCAACGTGCCGGCGCCAAGACCGGAGCAGTGCAGCGATCAAAGGGTGGGAGCAGCGGGGAGCAAGAGGCAGGAGCAGGGCAGTGTGGAAGCAAGAGGCAGGAGCAGGGCAGGGCAGGAGCAAGAGGCAGGGCAGTAGGGCAGTGCATGAGCAAGAGGCAGGGCAGCAGGGCAGTGCAGGAGGAAGAGGCAGCAGGGGCACGTGCCTGGGGGCGGGTCCCGGGAACTCTCGGGCAAGGTGCGGCGGGGGCGGGCCGTAGCCGGGGCGCCCGGGAGGGGCGCGGTCGTGCAGCCGCCCAAAGGGCGGCGGGCCGTCCCTGGGAGGCGAGGGGCGGGCGAGCACGGGAGGGGGGAGTAGACAGCGGGTGGGTGGGCCAGGCGGGCCAGGCAGGCGCAGGCAGGCATGGCAGGTAGGTGCGCTGGGGCAGCTCTTGGTAAGGGCCCGGGAAGGGGTGCTGAGGGGAGCGCTGCCTGCCCGCGTGATTGCCCTCCTCCTACCCCGGAACGTGCACCTCGCCCAGTGCCTGCCCACCTGAAGTGCGGCGGCCCGTCCCGGTAGCCGTGTGGGGGAGGACCATCCCAGAAGGGCGGCGGGCCGTCTCTGCAGGGACGGCACAGGCGGGTGAGAAGGCAGGTGGGCAGGCCAGCTGGGGGCCTGGCTGAGGCCATGCGCCGGCAAACGGGGAACACTGTGCAGCCTCTGGCCGACCGGCTTGAGGGGTTGCATGAAGCACAGAGGAGCTGTCCGGCGCACGTTGGCTAGGGCTGGCTGGCTGCCGTCGCAAGCAGCGCCCGCAGCACTGCGTCGCTCGGAGGCGCCCAGGGTGCACCCTGGCGCCCCCGCCACTGCCACCCCCGAGCACACCATGCTTGCCTGAAGGGCGGGCCGCCGCCGCCGCGGGGGTGCGCGCCGTCAAAGCGGGGGTCGTATCGCCCCCGCTCCCGCTCCCACTCCCTCTCCCTCTCCCACTCGTGGGGCCGCTCCTCCTGCTCCCGCCCGCCCCCATAGCCGCGCCCCTCGCGGCCGCCCTGGCCCCCAAAGCCAGGCGGCGGGCCCAGCTCAGCCATGGACCCAGGCCCGCCGCCGCCGCCACGCTCCCCGCCTGCAGGCTCCCTCTTCACGCCGCCGTCCTTGCCGACGGAAGCGGCGGGCAGCGCCATGCGGCCAGCTGGCATGCCGCCCGCCGGCCGCATCCCCGCCGCCATCACGCCTGCAGGGGGGCACATGAAGCACCAGCGTGAGAATGGCATGCTGACAGGCATGTGCGGCGCAACATGCCACTAACTGTTCGAGAAACAATGTTGACACGGCGTGCGCGGCCAGCAGGCAACTGCAGCCTGAACCTGACATGGACCCGCACGCCAGTGGGCGCACTGTTGGCCAGCCTGCGGATCTGCCTGGGGGCCGCCCAGAGGCATCCGTACGCTGTGACACCAAGCCAGCTGGTGCTGCTCTCCCACAGCCCCGACACCCGGGACCCTAAACCCTTAAACCCTAAACCCCAGCGGCCCCCGCACCTGGCATCCCTCCCATCATCATTGCCGCCGCCATTGGGTTCATCATGCCTGCGGGAGGACAGCGGGTTGTTTCTCATCAAGCCAACAGTTGACTAGGTTGAGGTGCGTGAAGCGGCCGTACTCCACCTGCCCCCACCCCCGCTTGCCCGGCTGCCCCGCCCCGCACCTGCATCGTTCCACCCGCCCCGCCCCCACCCTCCCTGTTCACCCCGCCCCCACCTGCCGCCGCTGCCTGCATCATCATGGCTGGGTTCATCATACCCATGGCCAGCATGGGGTTCATGGCATGCATGCCCTGCATCGGATTCATGCCCTGCATGCCCTGCACCAGTGTGTGCGTGTGGGAGGGGGGGAGGGCAGAGGGCACATGGTGGAAGGGCAGAGGGCACATGGTGGAACACAGGGTACCAGGCCGCCACGTCATCCTCAATGGGGGTTCAGGCATTGATCTAGTGCAGGCCGCATGGTGGCTGGGGCAGCTGCTTTGGGCGGGCAAGTCAACCGCGGGCTGCGCAAGGACAGTATGGGGTCCAAAACAGCACGAACTCTTCGAATTTGTGCTGCCACGGCGGCGGGCGGGCGGGCAGGCACAAACTGCAGCGGCAGCAGCTTGGGTGGTGCGTGCACGCGGCAGCAGGAGGGCGGGCTCTCCCAGGAGCTGCCTCCCTTGCCAGCTCAGCCCCCACTCCTGAACTGTGTGTGGTTTCGAAGTTTGAAACAAACACCACCAATGACAATGCCTCACCATGAGGAAGGGGTCTGGCATGCCCATCAGTCCGGCGCCCACCATGCCGCCCATGCCGCCGCCCATCCCCATTGCTCCAGCTGCCCCGCCGCCGCCCATGCCGCCGCCGCCGCCGGGGGCGGCCTTCTGCTCGCCCGCCGCATCGACGCCGCTGCTTGGGGGCTTTGGGCTGACGGTGGGCGCTTTCTGGAGCAGACCCAGCAGCTCCTCTGCCACTTTGGGGTCGATCTCTGGAGGGGAGGCAAGGACTTGGGAAGGCAGCGGTGTCAGGGATGGAATGAGAACTGGGGCGGGGGCTCCCGCTCTGTCTGCAGTACCAGCGAAAGTTCTTCTTTCACAGGCGGGAGCCGTCAATGCAGGGGGAAGCAGGTGGCTTCACATTAACTGTGGACATTTCGTGTGGAGCCAAGCATGCACTTTTGACCGGCGGAGCAGGGCAGGGCAAGGCAGGCAACTGCAGGCCCCGACATAGCCTGACATGGTCTTGACAGCGACAGAGCACCACTGCCGTACTGTACTGCACCCAGCCGCAGGCGTTGGGAAGCAGGCGCGATTCAGAAGCGGGCGGGGCGCACCTGTGCCATCCTTTCCGGCCCTCACTGGCTGGGGCGGGTCGCTGAGGGGGTTGCTGCAGCAGCGACGAGGGCAAAAAGGCAGGTGGGGGGCTGAGTTCCAGGCAGGTGCAACCACCCGATCTGCTGTGCATGCTGTGCGCTGGCCTTCACAGCAGCTCTGGCGGCGTCACAGAAGGAGCGTGGCCACAGCACAAACGGCACCGCCTGCTTGCGGGTTGGCGGCAGCACAGTCCAGCGGAGGCATCTGGCAGGGCAGCGGCAGCAGGGGAGAGGCAGCACGGCACGGGCAGCGCGGCAGTGGCAGCAGGGCAGTGGCTGCACGGCACGGGCAGCGAGGCATACAGGCAAGGAGGGCTGCGTGCCACGAGAGCACTTGCAAACTGTGAGAAAAATGTGCGGTGACATGAGGAGGAAAGCCAGTGTGTGCCCACATGAGGTGCTCCGCCTCGCTGTACGCCACGTCAGCACGCCTGATCCACTCGACGTGGCACGCCGCCATGCTGCCGCCCCACGTGGCGGCCTGCAAAGGCAGGCAGGCGGGAGGTGCGTCGGGGCAGCGCCAAGGCGGGGGAAGGTGAGGGGCGGGTTGCCTGGCGGGCGCAGCTGGCAAGGTGCAGCATGCGAGGGATGTGTGCAGTCCAGACCGAGACCACGCAGCCCAGAATCCTGAGCACGCATGCATTCTCCATGCTGTCCCACCCCCCCCAGGCCTTTAAGAACACAGGCTGCCCAGAAACTGTGCTCGGTGCTCACCCCCTGGCTGTCGGCAGGGCTGGTCATGCGGGCACAGCCCTGGTAATTGCCGCTCATGGTCACCGTGAAGATGAACACCACGCCCTCGCCTGCGGTGGGCGCACGCATGCATTACAGGGGTTCTCATTGGGGAGGCAGGGCTGTGGGCGTGAACCCCACGCCCTCGCCCACAGGCTGCGCATGCAGCGAGCGTTAACAAGCGTGCGGAATAGCCCAGTGGTCTATTCGGGAATAGGCACCCCGCCCTTGCATCGCCCAAACAGGCCAGGGGGCGACAGCAGTGCATACAAGTGCAGCACAGTTGGGCATTGCTCGCGGGCCGGCAGGGGCGGAGGGTGTTTAGAAAGTGTGTGAAAGGAGTTAGCACCCAACTGCGACGGCTTTGCTGCGGTGGCCGGGGGGTGAGCAAGCAAGGGCCCCACACATGCACACCAGGCTGATCAACGCGGTTCTAGCACTCACCGCTGGCAAACGCTTGGTTCACTTTGTCGCACACGCTGGGCGAGACGGGCCACATGCGGCGGTGGTGCGCACGCTCCAGCAACCGCGTCTCGGCGCAGCGCATCAGGAAGTAGCGCGGCATGGCGGCGGCCGACCTGCCCTGCTGCCCTCCTGCCACCGGCACACCCAGGCAGGGAGTGATGCAGCTGCAGCCGGAACCGGGTGCCTGGCTGGCCCTCCTCTTGCAAGCTCAGCTGCTTCACAATAGCCCCAAACGGAGAGCGGCAACTCCTGCTACCTGCTCAGCTTCCTGCTCAGCTGCCTGCTCCTTGCTCAGCCTCAGCCTCAAGCCAAGGCTCCTGCGGCAGCCCTGCTCAGCCCCAGGCGGGGGTGAGGGCGTAGTTGACCACCAGGCGCCCGTCCACGGCAAAGGCGCTGGCCAGAACGCTGATGCGCTCCTCCAGAGCGGGGCAGAAGGCTTCCTTCAGATACACAAACTGTGCAAGGCAGGGGCAGGCGAGGCAAGGAGGCACTGGTTCAGCAAGCGGTGTTCAGCAAGAGGTGTGGGTGCTCCGACGGCGAACAGCAGGGCAGCAGCTTCAGCGGCAGCAGGCAGCAGCCAGTGCCAGGTGCAATCACTCGGCGGCACCCCGCCCCATCAACTTGCAGGGACTCACAACTTGGTCCCTGCCCAGTTTGCGCCTCAGGAACTCCACAATCTTTGCAAACTGCTCCTCCCCACTGATCTGCAAACAGAGCGCAAGATGAATGAGAGGAGATGGGCCAGCAGCAGGGGCAGCGGCAGGCGGCGGGGGCGGGCGGCGGCAGCACGACACGGCCTGCTGCCGGGGCGCACCTTGACCTTGTTCTGTCTGAGAATGGGGGCGTCGCCGGTCTGCTTGAAGAGCACTATGACTGCGGCAGGGCAGGACGCGAAAGAGCGGGGAGGGGTCTGGCGATGTGAGGGCGCGCAGCGGCTGTGCAACATTGCATAGCAATCTGGTTCCACAGCATGATCTAGCCATCGGGAAGCCAAGCGCCGGAAGCAAGCGACCTGCCTTTGCCGTCGGAGTTGCCCGCGCTCATTGCTGGGCGCGCATGCTGGCTGGGAAGTGTCGTACAATTACACCCGACAAGGTGCCGGGCGATCCACGCGGCCCGATGTGCTCCTTTCACACCGCCGCTGAGGTGGCAGGCGGGGCGGCGGCAGCGGCAGTGGCACTTACTCAACCGAGTGCTTGCAATAGCCTCTCTTACTTCTGCATCGGCAACTTGTCACTGTGATATTTTCGCTGGCCCGGGGCAATGGGCTCGCCAAGCTAGATAGTCAGACAGGCAGCCAGGGTTGCTTTACCCGACCCCGAGAGGCAGCTCTCTGCATCCCGGCAGCACCCTGGCTTGAATAGGCTTGACGTGCCTGACAGCTCTTCATCACTTCATATACTATCAAGAGCTTATTGAGGTATGCATATCAGATACTGGCCAGTGCAATCTTTGCTGGATGAAGGCCCACCGCGGCGAGACCGCCGCCGGCGTCCACCTCCCGCTGCCGCCATGCTGTGTTCCATGTCGGAGCATGCTGCAGACTTTCAGGCCACCGGCAAACGCACTGCAGGTGCAAATTCACCTGCACGTTGCACTGCACTAGGTGGGCACGCTCCAGCGTCACTCGTTGATCGGGCTTGCTCCACTCCCAGGCTTTGCGGCGGGACAGCACACATCGTAGTCGAGACAGCGCTCAAAGGGCTCTGTGACGGAAGCGGGCGCAGCAGGACTCGGGCCGCAACGAGCCGCCCTCTCTCTGTAGCCCGCACCGCGGAGCGCCCTCGGGCGCGCCTCTGGCAATGTCGGTAGACAAGGCCACCCGGGCGTGGGTGGAGGATCAGCTGTATGCGTTGCTAGGTGCGTCTCCACCGCCGCCGTCGTCGCCTGCCGCCACTGCCTGCCGCCCGTTGCCGCTGCCTGCTGCCGCCCTCTGCTGGTGAATTTCGATGCAATATCGCTGTAGAAGTGCTTCCCGAGCAACACCGTATTGCAGAATTGCCTGCATTCTGTTGCAAGGCGCTGCCCGCAGCTGCACGTGCTGACCCACCAAACAGGCCCCCTGCCCACCCAACTGAGCCCAACCCACCAACCCAACCGCCTGTGCACTCCATGCCCTGCCCTGCTGGGCGCCAGGCTTTGCTGAGCGGGCGCTGGTGGACTACTGCGTGTCCCTGGCCAAGAAAGCCAAAGATGCCGGCAGCCTGGCGGGCACGCTAGAGGGGCAGGTGCGCTGCTGTGTGCTACCTCTGTTGTTGCTGCTGCTGCTGGTGGCGCCGCTGGTGCTGCTGCCGTTGTCACCGCCCTCGCTGTTGTAGCGACCACCGCTGCTGTGCTGCCGCCGCCTCCGCTGCCGCTGCTGCGCCCAGCCTGCCCACTGCCCGCCACCCCTGCAGGGCCTGCCCCCTGGCGGCGCCACCCGTCAATTCGCTGCCGACTTGCTAGCCCGACTGCCGCGTGGCGGCGCTGGCGGCACGGCAGCCGCGGCATCCGCTGCGCAGCGGCAGCGCGAGGCCGAGGCAGCTGCCATGGCTCGCAAGCAGCAGCAGTACCAGCTTATAGTGGATGAAGAAGAGGAGGAGGCAGCCGAGGAGGAGCGGCGGCGGCGGCAGCAGCAGGAGCAGCAGCGGCAGCGGGAGCAGCAGCAGCAGGACGGCGAAGGGGACAAGGGCAAGGGGGTCAAGAAGCACCGGCGGCGCAGCAAGCAGGTGCGCAGGGCGAGCGGCTGGTGTCTGCCTGCAGGGCAGCAAAGGGACTGTTGGAGGTTGGCTGGCCAGGTTTATTTGCTGCAGTTGCCTGTGGGAGCGTGTGTTCAGAGGCAGGCTTCCCAGTGGGAGCGTGCCGGCGGGTGCAGCAGCACCGCCTGCCTTGAGCGGGAGCAATTTTATTGAGCTGCGTGCACTGCCTTGTGTGTTCCCTGTGTGCCTCACACTGCCTGTGGGTGATGGCATTGTGTCGGCGGAGCAACACAGCACATGAAGTCAGTGGTTGGGTTGAGCTTGAAGGAGTTTGAACAAGCCCACTGTTGTCACACTGCACTGCAGGAGATGGACGGCAACGACGACGATGAGACGGTGGTGAAGAAGAAGAACCGGAAGCGGGCGTGGGAGGAGGAGGATGAAGGTGGGGCGGCGTGCGCTGCCTTGTGTTCAGCTTTGGGGCCGTGCTAGCGGCATTCCTTTGTGAGGAAGGGGAGCGCGGAAGAACGTGCATGTGGGAAGCTGATTTGTGTGCCGGCGCTGGACCCAGCATGCGCGACTGCTCATGGCAGCTCGCTCTACGCCGCCTGCCGCCGACCTCCAGCGCCGTCTGCCTGCGGTCTGCCATGCCTGCTGGCCGGCACCCCACGTGCATGCCTGTCTCGTCTGCCCGCCTGCACTCCACCTGCTTGCCTACCTGCCTGCCTCCCCTGCCTGCCTGCCTGCGGCTGCAGAGGACCCCGCTGCCGCCGAGGAGCGGCGAAAGGCGGAGGAGCGGGAGCGGGACAAGCAGGAGAAGGAAGAGTTTGAGCAGCGGCTGAAGGAGCGGGATGAGGTGTGTGAGGCAGGGGCAGTATGGTTGGGGCCGCAGGCTGCTGGTAGCGCACGTGGGAATGGTTCAAGCAGCAGGCTTCAAGGAGAAAACCCAGGATGAAGGCTGCCCCTGCAGGCGCAGACTCGCGGGCTGGCTGAGCAGCGCATCCTCCACACAGACCCCAATCAAGCTGCCGTGCCTGCTTCTTCTCTCTGCGGAGACACACACTCTGTGCTCCTTTGGGTTCACACAAACCGGCTCAGCAACCCGTGCACCCTGTGCCTGCCCCGTACGTGAACGCGTGCAGGCCAAGACGCGCAAGCTGGCTGAGCAGCGCATCCCAAAGGCGGAGCTGGAGGAGCTGGAGCGGCGGCGGCAGGCGGAGGAGGCAGACGACAGGAAGGGGATGGTCAAGACGATGAGGTGAGGACACACACACACACGGTGCAGCATTTGGGCCGTGGTATTTACAGCTGCTGAGGGTACCGGAGGCAGGGTGAGAGCTGGCGCATGGTGCAGCCTTGTGGGCTTGTCAGCTGGAGTGCAGGGCTGTGTTTGGTCGACATGAGGCCGGGTGAGGATACGCACCCACGCGGTGCAGCATTTGGGGCACGGGTTTTACAGATGCTGGGTGTGTTGGCGGCTGGGGTGCAGGGGGTGTGTCGGGTCAGCATGACCTGGGGGAGTTGATGCACTATTACTCGTCTTTCCTGAGCAGTGTATGCGCACCCCCCATGCCCCATGGGCTGTCGGGCGGGCATGGTTGAGTGCTTGGTGTCTGTTTGCCACCCCCCTGCTGCAGGGACATCTCGCGCCAGGAGTACCTGAAGAAGCGGGAGGAGGCAAAGCTGGAGGAGCTCAAGGAGGCGCTGGAGGATGAGAAGTACCTCTTCCAGGTGGGGGTTTCTCCCGGGGCAGGGGTTGGAACTGGGATTGGGGGTAGGTGGCTGTGGTGCAGTGGGTGAGGAGAGCCTGTCTGCCTGCCTGCCTGTTCCATACTGTATTACTGCATGTTTCATGCTGATCTGCACTGCCATTTTGGACGCTCGGGGCACGAAGTGTGCAGTGCCGGGAGCTCAGCTGAGCTCTTGCAGCACCACCACAGGGGGGCGTGGCGCTGGCCTGGCTGGCACCATTGCGAGCGACCTGGGAATGAGCGGAGCTCCCCTGAGCCTCAGCCTCCCCGCTGGTGCTGCAGGGCGTGAAGCTGACCGACAAGGAGCGGCGTGACCTGGAGTACAAAGAGCAGGTGTACCGCCTGGCGGTGGAGCGCAAGAAGCAGCTGGGTGAGGGGCGAGTGGGGCAGCCGGCAGCGGGGGGCAGGCAGCGGGGTGGGGGAGCGCCAGGTTGGCGTTTCGCTGATGCACAGCGGGCCCCCGCTCTTGTCAGTTCCGCTCCGCTGACGAGGCCTGCGGCCTGCCTGCCTTCCCCACAGACAAAAGCTGGAGCAGCAGAGCGTGGGAACACACGCAAAGAGTAGCCGTGCCTATGACCCCTCCCTCTTGTGCCCCCCGCCCCCCTCCCCAATCGGGCAAACCTGCAGATGAGCTGGAGACGGACGACCACTACCACATGCCCTCCGGGTACGAGGACGAGAAGGGGCGCAGCGCCAAGTACGAGGTGCTGACGCAGCGGTACAGGTGAGGCGGAGCAGGGGGAGCAGTACATTTGGGTCAGTACAGTGTGCGTGGTGTAGCGCCACGGACGCGGGCCTGACCCTGCAGCGGTGGTGCAGGTGGTGCGGGGCGGGGTGGGCACTACAGGTGGACGCGTGCTCTGTGCAATGCCCGTGCCCAGCTGGCCCCCTTCCGTGTGGCACGATTCTCCTTGCCCGCCTGATCTTGTGGCCCCTCCTGACCCACTCCGCCATCCCTCTTCTCACCTCCTCCACCCCGCCCGCCCTCCTTGCCCCCACCTGCCCGCAGAGATGTGGAGGCTGAGGCGGAGGCGCAGCAGGAGACGCCGTGGGCGCAGCAGGAGGCGTTCGAGGCGGAGCAGATCAAGAAGGCAAACTCGCGGTACGGATCCAAGGACAAGAAGAGCAAGGCGGGTGAGTGGCGTCATGCGTTGTTGACGACTCTTGGTTCAAGGGTGGCACGGGATTGAGCAGGTTGGTGCTGGGGTGAGGTGGGGGGTGGCGGGAGGGCTCAGGCTTCTGGCGTTTCCCCTTGTATCAAACCTACAGAGTCAACTCTCGTGGTTGTTGACCTGATGCAGCTTGTTGCTGAGCTGGACAAGGTGATTGGCTACTGACTCTGTGCGACCCCAGAGGCATGCAACTGGCTTCGACCAGGGTCAATGAACTGATGTTCTTATCACACCACTGATTCCCACTGCCCTGCCCTGCAGACGCGTACGACTACGTGTTTGAGGACCAGATTGAGTTCATTGTGGACCAGTACCTGGCGGGCAGCGGGCCGGTGAGCCGAAGGGGGAAGAGGAGGGGATGGCGCCGGGTGTGTTTGCATGAAGGATGTGTGAGGTGCGAGCAGGTGATGTGGGAGAGGAGGGAGGCAAAGCTGCAGAGAGGGGGTGCCACCATGCACTGTGCATTGTGCCCAACCCCCGTACCTGCCCGCCACGGCGCATGCATGTCGAACTCATGCACAGGAGGTGGAGGAGACAAAGGAGGAACCACTGCCGAGGGGGGCCCAAAGGCACTGCTCATTGTGCCCAACCTGCCTGTCTTCCCCTGTGCCCCGTGCCACGTCGTGCGCAGGAGGTGGAGGAGACAAAAGAGGAGAAGCTGCAGAAGGAGCGGGAGGCGCGGGAGGCGGAGCAGCGCAGCGAGTTTGAGCAGATACAGGCGGGGCGCAAGCTGCTGCCCATGTTCCCATACCGGTGCGCTGCGGCATATGCCCCCTTTGTCCTGCGGAGGTGGCAGGGGTGCATGGCAGGGGCGGAGTGGGGGTGGGGATGCTATCCCCTCTCCCTTCCCTTCCAAACCTCTCCTCTTCACCAACCCCTTCCTCTCCCTTCCAAACCTCTCCCCTTGCTGTGCTTTGCCCCGCCGTCTCCACCCTTCTCCCCCCCACCCCTCTTCCCCCTCCCTCTGCTCCCCCCCCCTCTGCAGGGAGGACCTGCTCAAGGCTGTGGAGGAGCACCAGGTGATCATCATTGTGGGCGAGACGGGCTCGGGCAAGACGACGCAGATACCGCAGGTGAGGCGGGAGGCGGCACAGGCAGAACCTTTGCCAGAGTGGGAGGGGAGATTGTGCTTTCCCCAAGGGGCGGGACTGGCTTGGGCAAGACGACGCAGATTCCGTCGGTGATGGGGAAGGCGGCACAGGCGGGAGTTGTGTTTAACTGTCCGCGGGGTGTTGGTTGGTGCCCATTCTGCATTGTGCTTCACCCGTTCCACCTTCATCCCCCGTGCCGCCCGCCTGCTCTCCCTTCGTGCCCCTGCCAAGCCGCCTGCTGCTCCTCGCCCCTGCTCTGTCCCACTCCGCACCTCCCTTACGACACCATGGTACTGCCTGTACCGCCATCATGTCTGCAGTACCTGTACGAGGCAGGGTACGGCAAGCTTGGCAAGATTGGGTGCACGCAGCCCAGGTGCGGCCTGAGCTGCTTGTTGATCGGCAAGGATGTGTTGGGGTGGGGTGGGGTGGGGTGGGTGGAGTGGGGTCGGTGCAGGGATGGAAGGGTGGCAGCGCCATGCTGCCCTGCACCCGTGCTGGCAGTGCCTGCCCTGTGTGCACTGCCTGTGCCCATGCTGCTGATGCCGTCCAGCCGGGTGGTGAGTGCCACGTCGCCTGTGCAGTTGTGCTGCTTTTGGCTCCCCTGCTCCGCCTGCCAGTGCCTCCTTCCCCATAGCGTCCTTCCCCCTTGCTGGCGCACAGCCCCACATTCCCTGCTGCCCCTCACCACCCATCTGCTGCAGGCGTGTGGCGGCAATGTCGGTGGCGGCACGCGTGGCGCAGGAGATGGGCGTGAAGCTGGGCGCCGAAGTGGGCTACTCCATCCGCTTCGAGGACTGCACCTCGGGTGAGTGCCCCACATACAGGCCTCGAGTGGATCAGGACACAACAATGACCAAGTGTGCAGACGCGGGGGGCAGGGCTTCTGCACCAGGGCCTCCCTGGCCCTCCCCCTCACCCAGCCATCCTGCCCCTACCCATATCCCAACTATGTATGGTCATGCAGACAAGACGCTGGTCAAGTACATGACGGATGGCATGCTGCTGCGCGAGTTCCTGGGAGAGCCAGACCTGGCCAGCTACAGGTGGGGCGCAGCGCAGCACAGCGTGCACAGCACGGTACAACATGACGTTTTGGGCCCCGGCTCACCCCACTGCTTGCACCCCTGCCATGCACCCACCCGGCCACTGCTAGCGACACCTCTTTGGGAATCCGTCCTCTGCAACCCGTCCTGCCCACTCTCTCACTGGCAGCTGCATGCTGGTGGGCAATCCCGCTCTTGCCTCCACACTCCACCCCTCACCCACCCTAACAGCCTAGCACCCTGTGCCTCACCCCCCGCCCCACCCCCCAGCTGTATGATGGTGGACGAGGCCCACGAGCGCACGCTGCACACAGACGTGCTGTTTGGGCTGGTCAAGGACATTGCGCGCTTCAGGTGGGTGGGTGGGCGGGGGGGGCAGCTGGGCGGGCCTGGGTACAGGGTCCTGTTTGTGCCGGTGGGCGTCCGTAAAACTACAAACTACAGTAGGAATGAACTCAAAATGTGCGCCCTTCACCCCTCTCCCATGCGCGCAGGCCCGACCTCAAGCTGCTCATCTCCTCTGCCACGCTGGACGCCGAGAAGTTCTCCGAGTACTTTGACTTTGCGCCCATCTTCAGGTGGGTGCTGGCAGCTGGGTTTGACCGGGGGTGGGCGCTGACAGCTGGGTTTGACCGGGGGAGCTGACAGCTGGGTTTGACCGGTGGTGAATGGCGATGGAGATCTGCAAACACTTGCAACTGAGCGCCCATCTTCAAGCGGGTGCTGCGCCCTTTGGCCCTTGGATTTCGCATGGCCTGCCTGTTCGACTCACTTGGCCAGGGCGGTGCCCTGGCAGGTGCTGCGCCCTGGAGACCTCAGTGCTCCAATCCTGGTGGGTTGGCTGCCGTTCCACACCACACGCATTCCCCTTTGTGCTCCGCCGCCCGCCTGCAGGATCCCCGGCCGCCGGTATCCCGTAGACATCCTGTACACCAAGGCGCCAGAGGTACTGCTAAGCAGTGCCGCCGGTACCGCACCGCCTGTGCCTCCCCACTGGCCTGTCTCCTGCCTGTGCCAACGCTGCACCGCTCCCCCTTGTGTGCTGCCCCCCACTCTTGTGCTCTGCCCCACCCCTGTGTGCTGTCCCGACATTGGCTGCCCCTCCCCCCTCCTCTCCTCCTTGCAGGCCGACTACCTGCATGCAGCTGTGGTGACCACGCTACAAATCCACGTCACACAGGTGATGGTTTTGTGGATTGTTGGCGCCCACAGATGGCGCTCACAGGGGGACAAAGTGGCTTGGCTGGCGTGCAGGCGTGCGCTGCGTGCCGGCTTGGGCTTGCCGGTCACTATGCGTGCACCCACCAAATTGTGTTGGAAAGGGCCGCCACGCTGGCGCTGCCTGTCAGCAGTGCTGTGCTGCCGTCAGCCCAGACTGCCCCACCTCAACTCCCCCTGCGCTGGCCCACATGCCACTCCCCCCAGCCCTGCCCATGCGCCCTCCCCGCTGCAGCCCGCCGGCGACGTTCTCACTTCCCATGCGCCCGCTTCCTCAACCCACACTTGCCCCTCCCCTCCCCTGCCCTCCCCCCCGCGCCCCGCCGCGCCTGCAGCCCGCCGGCGACGTGCTCATCTTCCTCACGGGGCAGGAGGAGATTGAGGCGTGCGAGGAGCTGCTCAAACAGGTGGGGGCACCACGCATGAGCAGGGGGGACGGGCTCAAGGGACAGGTGGGGGACGGGCCGCTTGCCTGCTTCCGATGCGTTCGCACTCGCGCCCTGTTTGTATCAAGTATGTGGTTTGCGGCAAGCTGTTGAGGCAGGTGGGGGTGGGCACTCGTGTGTGTACCGGAGCTCAGTGTTGCACCCACCTACGACCCGCTTCCTTTTGGCGTATTTTTGTCCTCCCATGTATCCCTACGTTTGACCAGCTCGCCTTCCTCTGCTGCCCCCCTCCCCCTGCCTTCCCCTGCAGCGCACCCGCGGCATGGGCTCCAAGATTGGCGAGCTCATCATCGCGCCCATCTACGCCAACCTGCCCAGCGACATGCAGGCCAAGATCTTTGAGACCACGCCACCCGGGGCGCGCAAGGTGGGTGGGGTGGGCCCTGATTCCTTCAGTGTAGCATGGAAGGCGTCCGGGGTGAGCGGGTGGGGGTCAAGAGCTTTGAACAAACGCCGCCCGGGGCGCGCAAGGTGGGCGGGCCCTGCTTTCAATGCACCGTAGTGTGGAGGAATGTGGGTTTCTGGGGTGGAGGGGTGGGGGCAGGCCAGGGTCTTCAAGCCCACGCCTCTTGGGGCCTGCCCCCGCTGCCCATTCCGGTATGCCCTGATCCTCTCCTCCCTCATCCTCTCCATCCCCTCCTGCCCAGGTTGTAATTGCCACCAACATCGCTGAGACGAGCCTGACGATCGATGGAATCAAGGTGAGGGCTGGGTGGTACCGCAGGCGGTGTTGCGCAGGTAGCACGGGCACTTGTGTCAACCGACCTGCCTGCCTGCCTGCCTGCTCAACTTCCATCCGACGTATTGAGCCTCACGCACTTTGAATTATTGGATTGGTTTGGCCCATGCATCCCCCCTCTCTGTTGTATTCTCCTTTCGACCCCATCCCCTCCTCCCTCCCCCAACCTCCTGATGTGTGCAGTACGTGATCGACCCCGGCTTCTGCAAGCAGAACAGCTACAACCCCCGCAGCGGCATGGAGAGCCTGCAGGTCACCCCCATCTCCAAGGCATCGGCTCTGCAGCGTGCAGGTGGGTGCAAGTAATGTGGAAATTGTAGGCCAGCGGGAAGGAGCAAGCAGGGGGGCCAAATGTAGCTCCCTTGGCTAGGGAGGTGGGAGAGACCCCGGGTCACCCCCCACTGCAAGAATTGGCACTGCAGCATGCAGGTGGGCGGTGTGCAGGACAGGGGGCAGTAGCCAGCGAGGTCGGCTGTACCGTTCTGGTGGAGGGGAAGCACGGCCAAGGGCTGTGGGCCGCGCCTGCCTTGCACCCATCCCACACGTATCCAAGACTGCGGCACTGCAGGGCGCAGCTCTGGGGCTGGCAGGGAACAAAGGATGGCGAGCGGGATTGAGTAGGCGACCTGCGCGCCTCGTGCCGGACCCCCTCACTCCCACAGTCCCACACCTTCTTCACCCTGCCAATGTGCCGCTGCCGCCCCCCAATCAACCCCCGCAGGTCGTGCGGGGCGCACCTCTGCTGGCAAGTGCTTCCGACTGTACACCGCCTGGGCGTACCAGCACGAGCTGGAGGACAACACGGTGCCCGAAATTCAGGTGGGCGCAGCAATCAGTTGTTGTGCCCAGGCCAGGGTTCTGGGTCGAAAGTAGGGCCACACGCTCATGCCCACGCCTCACAACACGGTGCCAGAGATTCAGGTGGGGGCAGCAGTACTAGCTGTTGTTGTCCCCAGGCCAGGGATTGGGGAACAATTGGGCCCTCCTCATGTGCTAGTGCCATCTACTGCCGAGTTCATACAAGGCGCGTTTGCAGCGCGCCAACCCTGGGGCAACGTTGTGCTGCTGCTCTACAGCCTCCCACCCCCCTCTTTCTGCTGCATCCTTCTTGTGCTACACTCTGCCTGCAGCGCACCAACCTGGGCAACGTTGTGCTGCTGCTCAAGAGCCTGGGCATCAACGACCTCATCAACTTTGACTTCATGGACCCGCCGCCGACAGGTGGGCCCAGTTTGACCGGGGTTTGACCGGGGTCTGACCGACAGCTGCGCCCGTCTCGCCAACCAAGCGCGGCAGGGCCAGCCGCCGCAGCGCCTGCGCCCATGCGCCCCACCTGCCGACTCCAGCTCTCGCCCAGCCTGCCCCTTTTCGCCTGCCTGCTCTCCCCCCGCAGAGACGATGTTCCGTGCTTTGGAGCAGCTGTACGCGCTGGGCGCCCTGAACGACAAGGGAGAGCTGACCACCATGGGTGAGGGCCACTGGGGCAGGTGTGGGTTATCACGTTGCCATGCGGTTTGGCTGTGTGGGTTATCACGTTACCATGCGGTTTGGCTGTGTGGGTTGTGCTGGTGCAGTTCCCTGGTAATAGCATGCTGGCAGAGATGGTCCCACACTCATCTTTGCCGCTCCCACCCCACCCTCTCCCGGCCCTGTTCATATTACGTGGGCCCTGCATGCCGCCAAGATGGGTTGTATGTCCACAGTGGCCCCATGCCGGCCAAGCCGACCATGCACTCACGTTTGCTGCTCCCACCCCACCCTCTCCCGGCCCTGTCCCCATCACGTGTGCCCCGCAGGCTGCACGGTGGCCGAGTTCCTGGTGGACCCCATGCTGGCCAAGATGATTGTTCACTCTTTTTTGCTGCTCCCATCCCACCCCACACCGCCCCTTAGGCCGCAAGATGGCCGAGTCCTTCTTCACCCCCTGCTGGCCAAGACCCTCATGCTTGCTGCTGCCACATCACCCTTCCATACCCTTTCTTCCTGACCATGCCCCCCAGGCCGCAAGATGGCCGAGTTCCCAGTGGACCCCATGCTGGCCAAGATGATCATCCAGAGCGAGAAGTATGGGGTGTCGGGTGAGGCGGAACGCTGTGTGGTACAACAGCAGCGAATGGTGTGGGGGGGGCCGGACGGGCGGGCACATGGTAGGGGGGTGCATAGTGAACGTGGGCGGGCACCCGCGTGGGTGGGGATGGGGGCCCCAGGTTGCGAAAGGTGATGCAAAGAGGCAGGCATTTCGGTGGAGACAAGTGGGGAGGGAGGCGCATCCGGGCCAAAGGGGCGGGGGTGTTTGGATGCCTGGCTCAACATCGGCAGCTCCCCCGCTGTCCCCTGATTGCCCCTCTTTCCCTTCCCCCCACTTGCAGAGGAGGTGTGCACCATTGCAGCCATGGTGTCGGTGGGCGGCGCCGTCTTCTACCGCCCAAAGGACAAGGCGGTGCACGCCGACAATGCGCACAAGGCGTTCCACCGGGGGAACGTGGGTGAGCTGCGGGGGGTGAAGTGGGGTGGGGGGTGGCGGGGGGGCGGGAGGGGTGGGGCAAGGGGAGGCCATACCACTGGAGCGCCTGGGCAGTGGTGGCGGGGCGGGGCAACAGGGGAAAGTACCACGGGGCCGCCTGGGCAGCAGCCTCCCCAGGCGGGGGGAGGTGTGTTGGTACAACTGCCTGCCCCTTGCGCAGAACCATCCAGCCAATGATTCTCCCTCCCCCACTCACTGGACTTCCCAAACTGGTTTCAGGCGACCACATTGCGCTGCTCAACGTGTACAACGGCTGGGCGGAGACCAACTTTGCAAGCCAGTTTTGCTTCGAGAACTTTGTGCAGGCAAGCGGGGCGGGGCGTGCGTAAAGTTACAGGACGTCTAGACCAAATTTTGGACAAAGGGCCAAAGCAAAACATCTAGAGTCTTCGCCATCTGTTCCTGCCAACACTGGGGGCAATACGCATTGGTCCAGACCATGCTCACCGGGATGCAGCGGGCCCCACCCCTCTGATTGCAAAGTTTGGTTGTGCACTCACAGGCGCGGCCCATGAGGCGGGGGCACGACATGTGGTGAACCAGCTGGGGGGAGCCGCCCCCCCCCCCTTGCTGCAGGGAGGGGCCAGCTGCCCCCAATAGAAGCAGAGCATGTCCACAGCAGTTGTTCACGTGCACGTGTTGTACCCAATGTGCGTGCCCGCAGGTGCGGTCAATGAAGCGGGCGCGCGACATCCGTGACCAGCTGCTGGGTCTGGTGGACCGCTGCGAGATCGAGCTGCTGAGCAACGCGCAGGACGTGGGTGAGTAAAAGGGCAGCATGGGTGGAGGTGGGGACGCCGCCGTGCCCTGTGTGGGCCAGCCAGGCAGCGGTGGTTGAGCGGCAGCAGGGGGTGTCCGCCTTGGCAGCAGCCGGGTGGGTGAGTGGCAATGCGCAGGGCGTGGGTGAGCGGCGGCGGCACGCGGGGTGGGAGTTGGATTTTGGTGGGCCGTGGTGGGTGAGGTGGCAGCAGGGGTTGCCCAGGCCCTGTCCCAAGCTGGGCAGACGCCATCCGCAAGGCCGTCACCAGCGTCTCGCTTCCCTTCCTCCACCTGTGGCAACAGCCTGCACTGACACGTCCACCCTGCCCCCTCCCCCCTTGCCTCCGCCCTGCGCAGACGCCATCCGCAAGGCCATCACCAGCGGCTTCTTCTACCACACCGCCTCGCTGCAGAAGAACGGGTCGTACCGCACAGTGAAGAACCCGCAGGTGCAGAGGATGGGTGCAGAGATGGGGTTGGTGGGGGGAATGGAGGGATGCGGTTGGATGGAGTGATGGGGGAGGGGCAGAGGTGCAGAAGAATGTCCTACTGCACCGTGAAGAACCCGCAGGTGCAGCGGGGTGGGGTTGCAGGGATGGGGCGGAACTGCAGAGGAACGGATCCTAGCGCACCGTGAAGAACCAGCAGGTGAGGGTTAGAGCAGCAGTGGGTGATGATGTGCTGTGGCGGCCTGCGGTGCTGGTGGTTACGCGGCTGGCTTTGAGGAGCAGGGGGGCGGGGTTGTGCAGGGTTGTCAAGAACCGCAGGTAAGAAGCGGAGGCGGCAGGGCTTCACTCGCCACTGCCCTGCGCCCACCGCCGCGCATGCACGCCCTTCTCAGCTCATTCCACCTGGCCCCAATGCACTCGTGCCCACCTCACTCATGCCCAAGCTACCGCCCCCACATCCCCTCACACCCCCGCCCACAGACGGTGCACATCCACCCCAGCAGCGGGCTGTCGGAGGTCATGCCACGCTGGCTGGTCTACCATGAGCTAGGTGAGCCAGGGGCAGCTTCCCAGCAGCTGCCATTCATGGTACCGCTCTGCTCGATGGTGCTGTTGCTGGCCTCAAGGGCTGGCTGCCAGCTCTTGCAGGCCTGCCGGCATGGGCCGCCGCTGCCCGCCACAGGCCACTCTGCCCTCCATGCCCTCCATGCCGCGCCGCACACAGGCGCGCCTCCTCCCCAGCCCCTCTGACGGCCCCCTTCTAGCCACTGCACCCCTCGGCCCTTGCAGTCCTCACAACCAAGGAGTACATGCGAGTGGTGTCTGAAATCAAGCCCGAGTGGCTGGTGAGTAGCCTGGGCACGGTGCTGCATGTTGGCGTGTGGTGATGGGGCCAAGTGCAGGCCGTGCTGAGGTGGCGCCTGCTGAGTTGGCGCCCTGCTGCCCGCACACGCTTTGCCGCGTCACGGCTGCGCAACGCCAGCCTGATGAGCACGCACAGTTGGCCGCACCTGCACCGCCGCACCTGCATCCCATCCACCTGTTGCTCAGGCCATGTGTCTTACATCTGCGCCGTCGGTTGCTGCTTGTTTTGCATTGCAGGTGGAGATTGCCCCCCACTACTACTCCAAAAAGGAGATCATGGAGCAAGCGGCCAAGAAGCTGCCAAAGACGGTGGGCAAGGCGGCCGGGGAGGCGTGATGAGCGCCTCCCAAGACAACGATGGACAGGCAGTGTGAGCAGGCCAAGAAGCTGCCAAAGGAGCTGGGCAAGACGGCGGGGGAAACGTGAGGCTCCAACACTGCCTCCTAACAAGAGGCCAGCAGTGCTGCCCAGCTGGATCTGTGGATGCTGGGGGAGGCGGCGAGGGGGGCGTGAGGGCCCCATGCCCCTTATTAGACACCCGACTCTGCCCAGGACGTACGGCAGCACAACAGCAGCACAAGCGCATGTCGGCAGCATGACAGCAGCAGGAGGAGGCGCAAAGCGGCGGTGCGGTGCGGTGGCGGCGCTGTGCCTGCCCTTGCTGACCGCGCGCTGTTCAGGCCCGACGTGCATGTGCCTGTGCCTGCGGGTCGCCTGGCCCGAGTCCCCCTTATCCACTGGTTCAGGATGATGAACATGTGGTTGATTACAACGGTTAGAAACTGGCCTCGAAAGTGCTCACAGGGTGGCGTGATGGATAAGAAAGAAGTGTGGCCTCCAACAGGCGCCCCGTGGGGCACGCGGGCCGTGACCACACAGGGCAGGGTGCAAGGCAGCGTGTGTGCCTGGGGAGGAAGAAAGTGCAGGGTAGCGGCATTCGTGGGCAAGTGGAGAGTGGTGGCATAACTTGGAGCCAGGCGGGCCTCGGCTGTTGGGGTGAGAGGCGAGGACTGGAAGGAAGTTGGGCGGGCGCACGCACATGCGGCGCCGGCGGGACATATGGGGCTGCAGGCGGGAGAGTGTGTATGAAAATTGAAGGGTGCAGTATGCACTGGTGTGGGGCAGGAAGCTTAGGCAGGTGGGGCGCTATACTCTATGGGCCATGAAACAGGCGAGGGTGCAGAGCAGATGGGCGGTGTGTGTATGTAGGGAGGGTGGCAGGGCTCATGTATAGAAGGTGAGGGTTCAGGACGTAGGGGATGCAGCGGGAGGGCGCATGGTTGATTATGGGGAAGGGATGGGTGGGCACGAGTGGAAGGGAACGAGGTGGGGACAGGCGGAGTAACAAAAAGGTGGCCTTGATACATGGGGGGTGGAACAGGTGGTCTTGCAGTGGTGAGGCGGAAAGGACTGAAGGAGGGGGAGATGGGGGGCTCCCGCGGTAAGCATGGTGAGGAGGGAGGGCTGGGGAGCGAGTGGTTGGGGTTTGAGTTGGGGTGCCATGCTGCTGTTTGGTTCCAATCAAAAGGGGCGGTATCTAGACAGACGTGTGCGGCACAGGAAAGGCAGACGGGCTGGGGTGGCGGAAAAAGGGCGACGTGTGGCGGCGGCGGTGCACAAGGGGTGCACCGCGCCGCACAAGAAAAGTCGTGGGCGTGACATTGGAAGGGAGGGGGTCGTGGGTGTGTTGGCCGTGGCTGTGCGCAGATGGGGGATGTGCCTGGCCTCGCTGTGGGAGGGGAGGCAGCGAGGCCAGAAGCGAGCAACTGGAATGAAGGGTGCACATACAGTCTTGGGTGTGGTCAGCGAAAAACTGGGGTGCGTGGGGTTCACGTGGGCAGCTGAAGGGGTCAGCAAAAGGCTTGGCTTGGACAAAAGCAGGAAAACGGGTGGCTCCCTTCACAGGGCAGCACTGGCAGGACCGCTCAGGGTGGCTCCTGCCGCAGGCGTGCGGCAGGGCGGGGCCAGGCGGGGAGCCCGCTCATATGAACGACACGCGCTCGCGCTAGGCTCTGGTCAGTTCACGGGGCGCACGAAGGAGCAGCCGTGTGCAGAGGCGCACTCGGCTGGGGCGGAGTTTCGCAGGGAAAGAAGAGAGACGTGAGCGCGCGCTGGGCAGGGCGCACGCGAGGAGAGGGGACATGTAGGTCTTGGGCCGCGCTGGCTGGGCGGGCAGGGGCAAGCCGTGTGATGTCAAGGTGTCTTGAAAAGTAGGTGCAAGCAGGGGTGCCGGGGTTGCGCACGTGGCCGCTGGATGCTTAGCCCGAACAGCAGGAATCGGCGCTTGGGTGTGGGGCAGGGCAGGGCGAGGGCGTGGGCCGGCCAGGCAAGGCCAGCGATGGCCTCTGCCGTTTAGCCGTACAGCTGGGCCAGGCAATGCGTGGCCTTGGCGAGTTCAGCCTCCAGCTGCTGCCGCCGGTGGCTCAGGCTCTCCAGCGTGGGCTGAGCTGGCGCCGCGCTGGCGGCCCGCTCACACCTGCACCAGGGTGCAGCATGGGCGGTGGGATACCGCATGCGGCATGGCGGCCGCTGGCAGGCAGGCGGGCAGGGGCACAGCCAGTGCAGGAGGGGTAGATGCAACGGAAGATAGAGGGGCAGCCAGGGGGACAACGGGCCGGCGGGAGCTTACCGCACAGCCAGGGCGGCTTCATGCACGGCCTTCACGAGGTTGCGAGCCCAGGCGGGGGCATCCCGCGCCGCCGCCGCCGTCGCAGCGCGCTGCTGCCTGCGCTTGTGCTGCCGCTTGCTGGCGCCCGCGTGCTTGGTGCTGAGTCGGACGCCCGTGCGCTGCAGGGAGGTGCCAGGGCTGCCAGAGCTGCTGCCGCTGCGTGTGCCCTGGGGGGGGGAGGAGGCGACCTCCAGAGAGGCAGACGCTCCAAAGGGGCTGCCGACGCCGGCTGGCCGGCTGGCTGCAGAGCTGCCTGAGGGCTTGCAGGGGCTGCCGCAGCGCGTGCTGGACTCTGATGTGGCCAGGCGTGCCCAGCCAGACAGCCAGGACACGACAGCGTCGTCGGCGGCTCCCCTGCTGGACAGCGGCGGCGTGGCGGGAGCGGTGGTGGTGCAGGCGGGAGCGGAGGAGCGAGGGCCTGCCGGGCAGGTGGTGCTGCAGGGCGTGACGACAGGCCAGACGTTGCCGCTGCTGCCGTCAAAGGGGGAGGGTTGGGTGGGGCACTGCGACAGCGTGAGCGCTGGTAGGGGTGCGGCGTGCGGCAGGTGGTCCACCGGCGCCGGCAGGCAGCTGGCGCTGCGGGGCGCGGCCTCCACCGAAAAGGCTGGCACGTCATCTGCGGTTGGGAACACGCGGGGCAAGGAGGTGAGCAAGGAAATGGAGGCGGGTGGGGGCCGTGAGCTCCCCTCTCTCGAGAGCGACCGGAGCCATGCCAGAGCACTGGCCCCACTGCAAGCGCGCTTGCACGCATGCGCTTGAAACCATGAATCACAGGCAGGGGAAGGAGAACCTCCGGAGTCTCACCTCCTGGCATTTGCAGCAGCCAGTCTGCGAATGTAGCGAGCTCGTCGCAGTAGAGAGGGTCTGTCCACACCTCCTCCACGACTATGAAGTCTGGAGGCTGCACAGGGTTGAGAGGCCCTCGGCACATTGCGGGTGCGGCCCTTGCTTGCTTGTTGCTTGCTGTGAGAAGGAATGGCGTGCCTACTGTGAGCAAGGATGCGTGAAGTAGATACACGTGTTCCGAGACAAGGAGAAACTACGATGCGGCCTGGGCCGCCTCCGACGAGTCATCATGCTTCCAATGCCCAAAGGGCACAATTTGTGAGGCACAATCACATCTGTAGGCAAGGTGACTCGGGACGCCGGTCAGCAGACCCGGAAGGACATCCTGGGGCGTGTTCAGCCAGGATGGGCGCTGAGAACGCGCGGGATACCGGCTCCCAGACGGCAGGGGCGGGCCGTCCCGTACATTCTTCTGGACCTCGCCTGCGCCACTCTTCTCCACTGCTGATTCTGGTGTCTTTGACCCGTTGTGGCCTCGAACAGGAGCTAGGCAACTAGGGGCTGTCCATTGTCAGCACTGCACCCCCCTATGCAGTTGTGGTGCCGCACATGACCTTGCCCTTCCATTCTCTTACCGCGCCTGTACCTGCCAATCACCGCCCTGGTGACGCAGGGGTCGACCGTCAGACACAACGCTTACATCCCAGCCCCTCACATCAGCTCTTTCAGTGCTGCTGCTGCCTCCTCTGCCTGCAGGCGCAGGGCAGCAATTGTGTCATCTTTCGTGGCCAGCAAGGCCAGGAAGCGTGCCTGCAGCGTACCAAGCTCTGCCGCCTTGCGCTCCCGCACCGCCGCCAGCCGCTCCTCGGCCTCAAGCCTGCCAGCCTCCAGCGCCGCCTCATGCTGCGCCTCGCACTGCGTAGCGGCTGCCGCCACCCGCGCCGCCTCCTGCTCCGCTGCCTCCCGCAGCGCACGCTCCTCCTCTGCTTGCTGCTGCCAGGCAGCGGCATCCGCCTGCGCCGCACACTGCCCGGCACGGGCGGCCGCCAGGCCGCGCTCCAGCTGTGCATACCGCCACTGCAGCGCTGCATGGGCCGCCGCCAGCTCCTGCTGCTGCTTCCCCAGGCGCGCTGTGTGCACCGCTGCCTCTGAACGGTAGCGCTCATCCAGGGAAGCCGCAGCCGCCTCGGCCTCTGCCGATAGGCGGGCTAGCTCGGCATCCTGCCAGGTGGCATGTGAAGGGTGGGGGATAGAGTTCAAGGGGAGCGCACATGGACGAGGCGGTCGGAAAAGGCGCACAGAAAGAGTGGCGCATGCAGACGGCGATGGGCGAGGGGCATCGACAGGGGCCCAGCCGGCGCAGGATTGCACACGCGTGCAGACCGCAAAGGGCTGCCTTAAACGGGAGGTGGCAATACCAGTCACAGATGCCAACGTGAGTGAAGGTGATGAAGCACTGCGGTGTTTCAAATCCATACAAACCCTCCCTGGCAACCGGCACGCGCTGCAGCACTACTCACCAATGCACGCTGCTGGCGACCCAGCTCTGCCGCCGCCGCTGCCGCCGCAGCATCCACCTCCTGGCGCAGCACAGCCTGCTCTGTGGTGTGCCGCTGGTGGGCGGCCTCCAGTGCAGCGGCCAGCTCGTCTGCCCGTGCCGTCAGGCCGCGCTTCTCCCTGCTGGGCAGGCAGAGGAGCGGTGTTTCATACGGCAAATGCTGGTGGTGTGGGTCGCAACGGGCTGTGCCCAGCGCTGAGCCCAGTGGGCAGGCCTGGGCCCTGGTATGTGTTCCATACGGGAGCAGCGCGTGGGTGCATGGCTGATGGCATCAATGAAAGCAGTACTTCCTTCCCGCCCGCCCTGGTCGGCGCGAGCCGCACCTCTCGTACAGCCGGCGGGCGCGCGCCGCCTTTTCGAGCTGGTCTCGCAGCGTAGCTTGCGCTCGCTCCAGCTCGCTGCGCACCTCCGCCTCACGACCCGCAGCCTCCTCCTTGGCAGCACGGACCAGCGCAGACTCAAGCTGCAAGCGGGGGCAGCTTGACGCAGGCAGTCCAGTGAGGGACCGGCGGCGGAAGGGCGGAGGTGGCGGGTGGCGGGGCAGTCAACAGGCACCGCAGCCCAGCAGCTCCACCGCTCCTGCTGGGTCCCCACTCGCCACTCAACAACAAACACTCACGTTCTTGCCGGAACGGCTGCTCCTGCCGCCCAGCGCCTGCGCCCACTCGTTTCGCAGCTCCAGCAGCTCGCCGCGCAGAGCGCGGTACTCTCCCACGTCCATCACTGCGAATATGGCATCCAACCGAGCTATTAAGCAGGGCGTGCAAGCCCCATGACGCCACATGCCCCAGCCGAAACACCCAGCCCTCACCTCTGCAGAGCGAGGCCGCCCCCCGAGAGTTCTCCTTGCTGCCTGGTGCGGACATGGCTGTATGTTTGGACGCCGCCGATATGGGGGACATGGAACTCATCTCTGAACATGACATCGCCACCTCTCCCGCCAGCTGCCACCAGCCGTGGCGCCGCCCGCCGAATGCGGTTTCAAAGACGACAAATCAGCCTGTTTTGTGCAATTCTACCTAATAGCACACACTTCAAACTGTTGGGCAAATGCCTCAAAACGCGTTGAGGCACTTCTCGACCAATCAGACCAGTCAAGTTGGAGGAGGGCGGGGCTGGCGGTCCACCAGCCTGGGCGCCGGGGCGCCATCAGCACCTTTACCAGCCTGCTCCAACAGCAGCGCTGACCGCTTGTTTGGTAGGCTGCAGCACTGGGGCAAGCCTTCGGGCTGCCATCCTGACTCAAGAACTACCTTCTCGGTCAAGCCTGCACCCACCTTGCACCAACCGAACCGCCACCAGTCGGGTGGGAGGCCAACTTGATCAGGGCAACACACCAGCATCGATTGGGGGCAGACCCAGGTCACGCCAATCGCTGCACATGTTGCAGTGATCACGGCAAGCAACTCAATGGGTGGAGAGTGTAGCCTGCGCGGCCCCGTGTTGCCCCCGTCCAGTGGCGCCCGGTGGCGCCGCCTCCAACCGAGTGCTTCTCCCCGCTGGCGTCCATTCCCCGCGTACCTGTCGGTCCCACCCCGCTCCCGGAGGCCCAACAACTCGGCGCAACAGCGGCAAGGGCGCAATATGCCGCTGATATACAGCTTCGTTTCTCGTGGGAACACGGTGCTGGCGGACTACACCTCCTACACGGGGAACTTCAGCACAGTGGCTTTGCAGGTGCGTTGGTCACCCGATCGCGCTGGCCCGTGCGCCCGCCGCGGTGTGCGTCAAAACTGCCGCTGGGCGCAGGGGCTGCAAGCCAGCGGGTGGAGCAGGCCGGCAAGTATGTTCTGCGGGGGCTGTGGCAGCCAGCTGACGCGCGCGGGAGCTGGCCCTCGCACTGGCGGCGCGCGTCTCCCCCGCCGCCCACCCCCGCCGCCGCCGCTGCTTGCACACCTTGTGCACGGCCCTGCAGGCGCTGGAGAAGGGGGCACAGGGCGCCAACGCCAAGTTTACCTACTCCTGCGATGGCCACAGTGAGTACTATGAGTGGCCGGGGTGTGTTGGCGCTTGGCAGCCCAGCAACCTGCCACCCCTGCCTCCCCTGCTGCTGCCTCCCGCTATGCAATGTGCGACCAGGCACAACAGGTGCTTCAGGCTTGCCTCTTCTAACGAGCAGCTTGGACCAACCCACCTGCCCTTCCCATGCAGCCTTCAACTACCTGTCCTCCAATGGATACAGTAAGTGCAGTGGTGTGGGAACCCCTGGTGCTCATGCATGGGCGGCAGCGGTTGCGTGCTGCATTGTGATCAGGCGTTTGAGCTGGCATTCGCATTGCTGGGAACATTGCACTCTACACCACTTGGCCCGCCCAGGTTGCACTCAATGCACCCCCCACGCCCTCGTTCCCCGCAGCCTTCCTGGTAGTCGCGGACGAGCAGTTTGGGCGGCAAATACCGTTTGCCTTCCTGGAGCGCGTGCGCGAGGAGTGGCAGCAGAAGTGGGCGGAGAAGGGGCCCGCGGCCACGGCGCACTCGCTGGACAAGTCCTTTGGGCCGCGGCTGAAGCACTGGATGGAGTACTGTGAGCAGCACCCGGAGGAGCTGTCCAAGGTGGCGAGCGTGCAGAAGAAGGTGCAGGGGCGAGGGGGGGATGGGTGGGGTGGTCTGTGCAGGGCGGCGGCTGGGCATGACGCTGCAGGGTGGCTGAGCGGGGTGGGGTGGAGAGTGGTGGGAATGCGGGCAGGATGTCAGCGGGGCAGGCAACCAGGGCAGGGCAGGGGCACCCTGCTGCGCTATTGGTGGATGCTGCAACTGCTGGGTGCAAGCAGACGAGGGACGTGTGGGCAGCACAGCCCTGGCTGCTTTCGGGCAGTGGCGATGGTGTTAGAAAGCCTGGCTAGGATTGCAGCAGCGTGTGTAAGGGCAGCGCTTGTGCGCTGTCCGCCGTCCCATTGTGCTATGGGCGGAGCTGCTGCACCGGACCTCTTCTCTTCACCCCTTCCGCCACTCTCTCCCACCTTCCCAATGCCAGGTGGATGAGGTGAAGAACATCATGGTGGACAACATTGAGAAGGTGCTGGAGCGGGGGGAGAAGATTGAGCTGCTGGTGGACAAAACCGACAACCTGCGCTTCCAGGTTTGTTGATGGGGGTGCGCTGCGCTGCCTATTGGGCCGGGGCGGCGTCTGCCTGGGCGCTGGACCCAGTCAAGAGCTGGGTTGCTGTAGCTGCCGCCGCTGATTCATCACTGCGGGTTTCTGAGGGGTTGTGGAGATGGTGGAGCGGAGCGGATGTGGTTGTGTTTACCTCTTTCTCAAGTGTATCAGGGCACGCTCACCTGACAGGTGCAGGCGGGGTGTGAGCCCTGCCCTGCTCACCGCTTTTGCGGCTTGATCAAACTCCTGGTCACGTCATGCCCATCCCTTGCCCTTCCTGTCCTTTGTCTTGTGATGTGGTGCAGGCAGACAAGTTTCACAAGACGGGGCGGCAGCTGCGCAGCCGCATGTGGTGGCAGGTGGGTGGGGCTGGGTGGGTGGGCAGGCATGCAGGAGCGATGACGCCGTGCCCCGGCCTGTTCTGCACCCCCGATTGCATTTGCGCTGCACGTCACCCATGCATGCCTCTTCACTCGTGTGTGGCGTGCCCACTACGGCATGCCACTGCATGCCCCAGCTCTTCGTGTGTGGCTTGTGCTCCTCTGCGCGCGCTGCAGAACATGAAGATGAAGCTGATCATCGTCGCCATCCTCCTCCTCATTGCGTGAGCAGCGGGCTGGGCATGCCTGCCCTGCCTAGCCTTTCCATGCAGTTGCGGCAGCACCGGTCAGCTGGCAGCGAGTCGCAGGCACTGTTCTGTCGCTGTGCTGCTCAGCTGCTTTTCCAGATGCCCGCTGATGGCTGCGCTGTCGCCGCTAGCATGGCCCATGTGCCCTGCCGTGCTCCCTGCCCACGGTGCTCCCGCCCCCTGCTGTCTCACCCTGCAGCGTCATCATCTTCTGCGCCGTCTGCTTCGGCGGCGGCAACTGCTTCAAGTAGCTCAGCCTGCCAAGCCGCCCTGCGCCTGGAGCAGCTGCGCGGCCAGGGCAGCGCCGGCACCGCGAGCGCGCCGGCATCTCTATGCCCTCTGTCCCACCGGTTTCATGAACATCACTCGGCAGCCCGCTGTGGCCACAATGGCAGCACGGCGCGCCAGCCCACACCCTTCTGACTGAATGTGCCCCCTCACCTCCCCTCACTTCTGCTACATTCTGACAGTGCGCTGCCCCCTGTCCGCATGTGTGTACAGTACCTACCTTGCTACTCGCTCTCTGTCCTACCCCAGCACTGCCCCCAACGACACACCACACATCCGCTTCTAGCCATCTTCCTGGCGCTTTGCCAAGCCGCACGGCTGCGGGAGCCTTGCCTGACTTTGGCTCTGTAACCACGCCAGTTCAAAGTGAAGGCAGGCGAGGAGGGTGTGCACATGTCTGGATGTCAGCGGACGCCTGTGTTGGGGCCCAATCTGGCGTTGTGTGGTACTTTACGAGCACAGGTGCCTGTGCGGGCTGGGGCCCCCACGCCCCGGCTGCCTCTTGTCTTTCGGTTCGCAAGTAGCAGCTCAGAACGACCGTGGACCGATGAAAAACGAAGCAAAACGAAGTGCTGGGTGCAAGGGATTCAGGCTGGGGCAGCCACAGGCATGCCAACGTGCGCCGCTGCCTACAGCAGCTGCTTGGTGAGCACGGAAGGCATCGTTCGGCTCTGGGCTAAGCTTGAGCCTGCCTGCTTGGGCACGGGACTGCGCCTGGTGCAGGGCGCAAACTGCCAGCAAAGCAGAGAGAAGAACTGGTGGCCCTGGCCTGGTGCCAGCAGTACCGCGGCCCTGTTTCCCGCCAAGCAGCTGCCTCTCCCATCAGAGGTGGGAGAGCCAAGCTCTTCGGTATACCACGCAATTAACCGAGCTCGATTGATGAGCTCGATTGATCAAGGGCGGACGAACAAGGAGGCGCTCGCTGAGTGGCCTCTGAGTGGCCTCCCAGCTGGGGCCAGGCGCAGTACCACCCACCTGCCGCCCACACACTTGAAATTTGAGCAAGGCCAACGGTTGCCCTCCAGCGGCATTATCCTGCCCACGGCCGCAGAGTTCTCCATTCGCTATTCACGTGTTCAATGTAGGAGCACCTGTGGCCCCAGGGCAAGGGGCCCTCCCTCCCTAGCCAGGCGCAGTACCGTCCGCACGCGCAAGAAGACCCCACTGTCCAAGCAACGGTCGCCCACCGGCGGCTTTCTCCTGTCCACGACCGCATAGTTCTGTAAGCTCATGGTAAAAGGTTTGACGGGTGCCCCTTGGCTACATGCCAGGGCTCTGCCGCCCTGGCCAGGCGCAGTACCGTCCAAGCCCTCCACAACCGCCAACCGCCCGCGGGACTGCCTGCTGCTGCCCGGGCGGCCAATCAGACCTGCAGTCGCCTGCTTGTAACATTGTGACATGTCGAGACCATACGCTACGGGGCAGAGAGCGTCGGCTCAGGCTTGGTGCCAGGCACGGCAAATCCAGCATTCGCAGATGGATGGTACCCGGCGGCGCAGACCGACGCGGCGGTCAGCTGGTCAGGTGGGGCCACCCCAGCTCACTTGCCGCCCAGCACTATTAAGCCTTTGTTAAGGCCTTTCGTTAAGGGCATACTCGAGTGCAGGGAAGCATATGGCGCAGAGGACGTGTCGCTGCTGGCTGCCGCCCCAGCAAATGCCCATGTACTGCAGTCAACCGGCGGCCGCGGCAGACCGGCGCCGGTCGGGGGGCTGTTGGCAGCTGCCGGCCTCAGCCGCCAGGCCCTCTCCCCTGCAGAAATGGTCTGATCCGCAGCACCTGCACCTGAATTTCCACACCGATGTGCCCAGAAACCCGTGGGCCCGCGAGTATTGGAAGGTGAAGCGGTGTGGCAGCGGCTGTGCTGTACAGCCGATTTTTTTGTTGCCTTGAGATATGAAGCGCAGACACAAGAGCGCCCTGGCTGATCGCGTGGGTGGCCTGGGGCAGCGGTGGAACCCCCTGCTGCAGGTCTCAGCCTTCCCCGCATGAATTCTATTGCAATATGATCAGTGATAGTCCTAAGACGCCTGCACATCCCCACGGGGAGGAAATCCCGACCGCCCGGTGACTGGCCCGCAGACCTCAGACCGGGTGCCACGTGGCACAATGACCTCAAAGGCGGGAAGCATGCTGGACCATCGCCATTGCAATTCAATTCATTCCCTCCGCCCCCGCCCAAGCGCATCCCGCCGTGATTCAATATGGCGGGGCGGGAAGGCAGCAGCGTTGCACAAGTTGAAGCCTCTCTAGCAAAGGACTGCGTCTCCTCTCTGAGCGTGGCCATCCAGCAGCTGGGTCTCTCCATCGATGGGTTCTATGATTGGCCTACCAAGCAGGGTGTGCAGCAGCGTGACCTGCTCGCCATGGCGGCCGCGGCCTGTGCTCCCGCCTGTGTAGCGGCTCTGCTCGGTGCTGGCGCCGATCCCAACGCCGCCAGCCCATCTGACGGCAACACGGCGCTGCACTGCGCCTGCAGCAACGCCAGTAGCAGCACAGCCCGCATCGTTGCTCTGCTCGTGCGAGGGGGTGCGGACAAGCTCCTCCCCAACCGCGCAGGCTGCACCCCCTGCGACCTGCTCACCCTAGAGACCACCCAGGTGGGAATTGAGGGCCGGCGGCGATGCCGGGGTGCCGGGGAGGTCCCACTAGCCGTTTCCCGCCGCAGCGCCCTGGCGGCACCGCCCGGGAGTGGCGGCGCAGGGCAGCCTGCCTGCCCTCTGCCAGCCATGCACCTGCCTTGCTGCAGCAGCCCCTCATCCCAGACCCTTGCATCGCTGTTGAGCGCTCACCGCGTGCCGCTTCCGCCCCTTGACTGTGCGCCAATTGGCCGTTTGAACCCCGCAGGCGGCACAGGCGCACGAGGCGCCGCCGCCCGAGGAGTGCGGCGACCTGCTGCTCCCAGAGTACAGCACCGATGACTTCCGCATGTTCTCCTTCAAGATCGACTGCTGCCCCCGCCTGTCCGAGTCACACGACTGGACGCTGTGCCCCTTCCAGCACCCAGGTGACTGCAAGGGTCGGGGCGGGCCGCACGCGCTGTGCCGGTGCAAGTACCACGCGTTGCGCGCGCGTTCAAACCGGCCCCCGCAGTTGCTGCCGGTAGGTTGACCACGCTGCCTCATGTGCGCTGTCTCGCCCTGCCGCAGGCGAGAAGGCGCGGCGGCGGGACCCCCGCTGCTACAAGTACCAGGGCCTGCCCTGCCCCGATTTCCGCAAGGTACTGGGGAGGGTCTAGGCGGGCGGGCGGCGCTTCCCGCCGAAAGCAGGGACCCGCCTGAAGAGCGGGCCATCCCTTGTTCCCATACCCCCCTGCCCTGTTGGGGGTGCCTTGAAGCTTGCAGCGGTCGACTGCACGCTGTCTGGGCCTGTTCTGCGGGCATGCCGCCAGCGGCGGGAAAATTGAATTGAATGTGTGCCTCCCCGCCTCCCCCACTGTATCGCCTCCCCCTGCAGGGCACCTGCAAGCGCGGCGATGCCTGCACCTTTGCCCACGGCGTCTTCGAGTGCTGGCTGCACCCCAGCCGCTATCGCACACAGGTACGGGGCATGGCGGGGGGCGGGAAGTGGTGCCTGGGTGTCCAGCTTCCCCGCAACTTCCATGCTGGCCGAAACCGGACCAAGGCGGTCCGCAGCAGGCCAGACCGGACCAAACCGGACTGCCAACTTCAAATGATGACATTACACTATTAAGCTTGATTCTCTGCCCCTCGGGACCTCCCCTCCCTTACTCACTTCTCCTGTCAACCCTCCCTCTTTGTCATGCACTGCAGCTGTGCAAGGAAGGCGCTGCCTGCCGCCGCAGCGTCTGCTTCTTTGCACATGCCGTGGACCAGCTGCGCGAGCCGACCATGACGGGGGCCGGTGAGCGCAGCCGCCCGGCCAGCAGTGCCAGCAGCAGGCTCAGTGCTGCCACTCCCCACCCCCTGCCGTTGGGGCGGGTGTGTGCAGGCAGCGCGGGGCGCTTTCCGAGGTGCAACAGTCGGCAGGCGGCCCTGGGCACAAGTCCAGTACGTTGCACGGGCAGCGCACGCTTCCCTACCATCACCCAAGTTTTTCCCGCCCTTGCTCCGGCAGCTCCGTCCCCGCCCTCACTCCTGTGCCTGTGCCTGTGCCCCTCCCTCCTCCCCCATCTCCCGCACCCGCCCTTGTGCCTGCAGGCATCAGCCAGCCCGGCTCGCCCCGCGGCCTGCTGCTGCCCGGGGAGGAGAGCCAGGACACCCCCCGCTCCTGGTCCCCCACCCCTGCCAGCAGCGAGGACAGCGTCAGGATGCTGGGCTGCTCAGCAGGTGGGCGCACAGGGCTGAGGCTGGGCGGGTTTGCTAGGGTTTGTGCGATACTGCAGTGGCCGGGCTGGTGCCAGAACGCTTGAATTGCATGGCAGCAGCGAGGACAGGGTCTTCGTGCTGGACGGCTTGCAAGCGGGGCGACGGTTGGGTGTGAGGGTTTAGGGTTTAGGGTAACGGTTGGGTGGGTGTTCTTACATGGCAGCTGCCCCCGGGCCCCCCCTTATGTGGCTTCTCGCCTGACGCCCCCACCTGCGCCCGCCCTCCGGCGCCCCCGCCTGCAGACTCGTTTGCCAAGTTTGGGTGCGCCGCCGCCGCCGGCAGCGCGCCTCAGTACGCGCAGTACGGTCGGCGCCACCACCCGCTGGCCTGCTCCGCCGACAGCGGCGTCAGCAGCCTGAGCAGCACTCCGGTGCTGGAGGGCTCCCTGGCCGCCTCGCTGGCAAACGGCGGCGACTCGCTCTGCCTGGAGCGCACCCTCTCCTCCCTGTCCCTCACCTCTGACGACATGAGCCAGGTGGGTGGAGGGGCAGCGGGGGGAGGTGCTGGGCTAGAGGGTGGCGTGGGCTGGCCTAGATGGCAACCGGTGGGGGCTGGCTGTCCCGAGATTGCACCTGCTCCCCCCTGTCCCTCACCTCCGACGACATGAGCCAGGTGGGGAGAGGTGCTGGGCTAGTGGGTGGCGTGGGCTGGCCTAGATGGCAACTGGCAGGGACTTGCTGACACTAGATGGGGGTTTAGGGGTTAGGGGCAAACCCTATCGCTCTGCTCCCTTTGCATCACCTCCGACAGGAGCCACTTGGGTGGGCAGCAGGGAAGGTGGGCAGGTGGGCAGAGCTGTGGGCGCTGCATGCCTGCCACTGCGCCTGCCACTGTGCTCACCTTCCACCCCTCCCTGCCCTGCATCCCACGCCCCGCTCACCCCTGCAGGCGGTTGCGCTGCAGCAGGTGGCAGCTGGCGGCATCGCCAACCACGCCGCTCTGCTGGCCGCCACCGCGGCCGCCGGCGGCTGGCAGCTGCAGCACTCTGACGCTCTGGCGCTGGCAGCCCACGGCGGGGGCCCGCTGGCCGCCGGCCTGCACAGCATGCTGCTGCCGGATGCCGCCACGGTGCAGGCGGCCGTGCAGGCGGCAGCGGTGCAGCACCACCTGGCCATGTACCAGGCTACGGCAGCAGCCGCCGGGGGCGCCTCTGGCGGCCTGCTGGGTGGCGGTGCGGCGGGGCACGCAGGCGGCGCGACGGCGAGCCTGCTGGCGGCGGCGGGCGTGCGGCAGCCGCTGCACCCGCTCTCCCTCAACCTGGGCACCAACCTGGGCCACCCGCACTACCACCACCACCACAGCATGGCGCCCTCCTGCTACGCTGGCGGGCTGTGAGCTCAGCTCATGCCCTGCCGGCGGTGCAAGCCGCAGCGCCCATGCCTGGCGGTAGCCCGCACCAAGGGAGCAGTGGCCCAGCGGGTCACCGCGCCACGCCTGCTTGCTGGCCCCTTGCCCCCCCTTACCACCACACCCTACACCACCTTTCCGGACCTCATGATGATGCGACATGCTGTACGTGTCTGGCCTGGCCGGGGCACTCCTTTCCTGCCTCCCTGCCTCAAGAGTCTCCAACGCACCCGTTTCGAGCACCGATTTGACCACACGCTCACACGCTCATTCTGCCTGCCCCCAGCGATCGCAGCGCGGCGCACCCTTTCCTGCCCCGCCTGCCTCCCCCCAGTTTTCTGAGCGCCCCCTCGCCTCCTGAGCGTGCCAAGATCTCTGCTGCACCCCACACTGCGCACAGCCCCCCCGGTCCTTTGTCCCTGCACCTTCCCGGCATGCGCCCCTGCGCATCCGCCTTCCCCCCCTGCTTCCGCACACCTCCCCACGGTGCCATTTCAGAGCCGCATACAGCACCCAAGCACTGCCCACCCCTCTTGTGCTGCTTCCCACGGCGAGCACGGAGCAGTGCGATGGCTGCACTGCCCTGCCCTGCCTCCCCTTCCCCTTCCGCTCCGCCTTTCATGCACGAGTCCCCCCTTTTCTACGGTACACACAGGTTGCAGTACAGCAGTGCACTCATCTCTCCCTTGGCACCCCCCCTGTGCCGTGCGTTGGCATGCGCGCCTCCCCTGGCGCCCCTCTCCTCTCCCCTCCCCGCCCTGTTGGCACGTTGTCCTCCCCCCACCCCCTCCCATCTTCCCCTCCCTGCCTCGCGCTCCAGGCCTGGTTATATACTAACACTCCGACCCCCACCCGGCCCCCGGCCCACCCTGAATAACAGCCGCCCACCTCCACCGCCCTCCATGGTGCCCCGTGTCCCCCAGCCCGCCCTCACTGCTCGCTCCCGCCCTGCTCCTGTGGCACCCTTGCCCCGCGCCACACCAGCAGAGGGGTGTAGAGGCCGGCAGGCCCTGTTCCCCCTTTTCCTGCGTCCCTGAATCCTCCCGCCACTACCCCTGCCGCCCCCACACCTCACACGACCCACTCATAGCACAATGAACGCACCCTCCCACCCCCTCCCGTCCAATCCAAGAAATGTCGCGTCTGATTTTTGCAAAGGCTTGATGCCCAGCCACCCGCCCTCGGCCCCTCCCACCATCCCCCCGCTGTACCTCACCCCGCCTGGCTGAGCCGGCTGCTGCAGCAAGCAGCCGTCGTAAGCCCGCCTGGATGGCGCCGACTGTTTACAAGGGCACACCTTGTTCTCTACCACCAACCCCGACCCGCCCACCTGCCACACTCGCCAGCACTTCCCAAACCTTGCCCTCCCCCCCCTCCACCATTGTTCCGCCGTCCATTTTACAGCCTCAGTGGATTGTAGTTTCTAGGCACGCACCCACAGAACCGGACCCCCCCCCCCCCACTGGACTCACCCCCTCCCCCTCCGCCACCTCTCGTCCCGCCCCACCCCTCGCCCCAACACCCTTGATCCGCCTTGCGACCTCTGCCCCTCGTCATGTCCTGTGCCCTTTCGTCTCCCCACTCTCTCCCCGCCTTTTCCCGTCCTTTCCCGACCCGACTTGGCCACACCAGACCCCGCCTTGCTGATTCGGCGGGCTGACACCTCACTTGTAGACCAACACCCTGGTCAGGCAGCGGCGGGGGTGCCCGGCGCTTCCGCCGGCCCCACCCGCCGCCCCGCATGCCCAACGCACCTGCACTCGTCGACGCACGCGCTGCTTGCTCGCCCCCTGCGCACCCATGTGTGCCTCCTTTTCACCCCCCCTGCCCTCCCCACCCCATACCTGTACGTGCCGGGCTGCACCTGCGGCATACGCCCCCGCGCGCCACGCGCCACCCACCCACCCGCACCCAGAGCACGCCCTTTCGTGCACCCCGCTGCCCCCCTGATTTTATTGTTCAGGAGCCCTCTTCCACACCCCACCCTGCGCACCCCACAGCCCCACCACCCCACAGCCCACTGCCTTTGCTGCCGGGCGGGCGCGCCTCTTGGCCCCCGCACCCATCGTTCGCGCCCCCTACCCTTTCATGTCTCCAATCGCAGCATTAGCGTACTGACCTTCTAACTTTGACCTGTTTCCCTTACTCAGTAGCGTCGTAGGCGTACTGTCGTCGAACTGACTTATTTTTGACTCACAGCCTTCCCAACTACCCGGTCTGAATCGTCGTCGCTCGCGCCCCCCTCGGCGCGCGCGCGTTTGCCCCCCACACCCCTCCCAAATAAACTGCGCCCCTTGCTGGTGTTCCACCTCTCCTGCTCTGATGTTTGGCTTGATGATTGCGATTGACTCAACTGCACCGCTGTGAACTGACATTTCACATGAAAGAGAGGGTCGGGCAGAGGAGCAGGAATGGAGGAGATGGGCACACAGGGCGGGGAGGAGGGGAAGGGAAACCAAGGCAGGACAGGGAGCAAGCAAGGAGGTCGGAGGGGGTCAAGGGTTCAGGGGGAACGCGAAGTAGGGGCGGCAAGCAGGAAGGCAGGAGTGTCAAAGCAGCGGCAGCAAGGAAAGGTAGAGCGGGAGGGCGGCACGGGGAAGAAGGCAGATGCAGGTGGTGTGCCGAGCAGGCAGCACTGGGCCAGCGGGCAGCACTGGGCCAGCGTGGCGCCCCGTCATCACGCCTTCTTCTTCCGCTCGCGCGGCAGCTTCATGTCTGGCGTGACCTCCTCCACCAGTGCCCCAAGGTGCTCCTCCTGGATCGTCATCTCTGCAGCCGCAGGGGAAAGCAGGGAGGGTCCCTGGCAGGGCGGTGATGGATGCAAGTCGAGCACGACGGGCGGGGTTGCCGGGGCGAATGCACGGCTTCCAGCGGGCGGTGATGCTTGCCCTTGCTGCGATGCAGGTGCCCACATGCAGACTTTGGTGAACAGACGCCCGCGGCACCCCAGCAGATAGCATGCACGCACTACGTATCGCACGCACCATACGTGCCGCGCTCGCCCAGGGCTGCCTGCACGATGCTCGTGCGCAGGAAGTCGGCTGCCTCGCTGCCCTCTGCCAGCATCTGCTGCTGCTGCTCCGCGTCAGTCACTCCCCGCGAACCCTGTTGAGTGGGGAGGAATGGGGGCGCAGCTTCGTGGATCAGCATTGCAGCCGGACCAGGGCGGGGCACAAGCAGGGGCCTGGGCGGCGGGCAGCAGGCGGCAGCACTGGCGGCAGCGGCGGCAGGGACCGCACCTCAAACTTGGACCGGATCTCGAGCTGTGCTGCTGCCAACATTGGTGTGTCTCCCTTGAAGGCTGCACACGCAGACAGGGGAGCAGGGGGGTGAGGGGCGCGCGGGTTTGGCAGGAAGCTCTGCACTCGCTCAGTGAAGGCAATCGACGGCGTGGACTGTGATGTATTAATTCACCTGCTCCCACGCTGCGCATTAGCTTGCGGTAAACGTGCAGTGGCTGCAGGGCAGACATTGTGTTTGGCGGCTGGGCACTTGTAGGAGGCTGCCTGATCAGGCCAGTGCTCACGACCAATAGAATGCGACCGCAAACGCTCTGGGTTCGGTGGTGTGGCAGCCCAGCGTGGCGGTGACAGGCGCAGCAGGCTCCTCGAGCTGGTGGGCCTCTCGGCAGCAATTGGGCAATGCCAGGGTTGTCGATAACCAGCGCAGACGTGATTACAACGGCGGGCAACTCGGCAATAGCGGGTCAAGCGTTTCGACAGTGTGTCGCGGTCTCCCGAGAGCTAAGGCCACAGGCCGCAGGGCTGGAGCAGGTAGGCGTGGGATTGGGACGGCCCAGCATTGCGCCGGCACCTCGCCGCTGCCAGGCCCGGCCGCTGGCCCCCCGCCCCGCTCCCCGTGTCCCGCCCTCACCCGCCGTCCGTGTGCCGCTGCTGCAGGATCCCGCCACGGCGCCATGAGCGCCCCCGACCCCACGCCCCTCACGCTGCGCCGCACGGCGGCGGCGCGCGAGTTTGGGGACTCGTGGCTCTCGCCGGGCGTGCAAAAGTACCTGGGCAGCGCGTTTGCAGGCAGCGGCGCAGCCAGTCCCGGCCCCGGCGACGCTAGCCCGCGCTCGGCAGCACCCAGAGACCAGGTGGCCGAGGCACGGCTGCAGCATACACTGGCATCGCTGCAGCGGAAACATGATGGCCTCGGTGGCAGCATGGGCGCCGGCACCGGTGCCGGCAGCGACCGCATTCCCGCTTACCAGCCTGCTGCCGGCGCAGCACCCACAGACATGGGTGACACACTGGCAGCCGACTACCGCGCGCAGCTGCAGCGGTACGCGCAGCAGCTGGCTGCCAAGGATGCCGAGGTGACTTCCCTGCGCCAGGTGGCGGCAGAGCTGAAGCAACAGGCGGCGGCCGCCGAGAGCCGGGCCGGGCACACGGGCGAGCAGCTGGCGCGCAACGCGGCAGCTGCGGGGCAGCTGGAGGCGACCAATGCGGTGCTGGAACGCCAGCTGGCTGAGCGCGAGGCGGAGCTGGCAGCTGTGGCGCAGGCAAAGCGGGCGGCAGAGCAGGCAGCGGCTGCTGCACGCGCGCAGGCGGCGGCCGCACAGAAGGCGGCGGGCGGGCGGGTGGCAGAATTTGAGACGGAGCGGCGATACTTCAAGGAGCAGCTGGAGCGGCGGGACGAGGAGCTGCACAGGTGGGTGGTTTGACGTGGCTTCTATGCCGGTGCACAGGGATTGAGGGCGGGGCGGAGAGCATGCAGTGTGCAACGCTGCCCCAGGCAAGCAAGCCTGTCTGTTAGGCTCGAGCCCCTCGACCGCCTGCCATGCGCCTCTGCATAAAGACAAAGGATGACTTGCACAAGATGTGCTTGCACCCTGCCTCCTCTTTCTACCCTCTTCAGCTTGGAGGAGGCGCTGCGCAAGCAGGCGGCCGAGGTGGAGCGCCGCTCGCGCGAGTGGGCGGCCCACGAGGTGGAGCTGTCAGCGGCACACACG
The DNA here is from genome assembly GCA_029339195.1 of Micractinium sp. NFX-FRZ. Lineage (NCBI taxonomy): Eukaryota > Viridiplantae > Chlorophyta > Trebouxiophyceae > Chlorellales > Chlorellaceae > Micractinium > Micractinium sp. NFX-FRZ. The sequence goes on from JAPTJF010000193.1 coordinate 67,678, forward strand.
CGGTCGCACGGCGCGTCGGCGGCGGTGCAGGCGGAGATGGGGGTGATGCAGGAGGCGCTGGATGCTGCCAACAAGCGGCTGCGGGCGGTGGAGGCGGACAACGCCGACCTGCGGCGGCAGAAGGCGGCGGGGGCTGCTGACCTGCGCATGCTGGAGGAGCTGCTGGCGGACGGTGACACTGAGCGGCGGTGAGCTCGACTTGCCAGCTGTGCTCGGAGGCCTGGGGTTGTGCGGCACTAGAATGAGGATGGTGGGGGAAGGAAGGGGCAGGCGCAGGGGCGGCTGGGAGGGGAGGCGAGATGGGCATGATGTTGCTGGGTGCTGTGCCAGCTGCCTGCCGCTTCCACCCTCCCCAGCAATTGATAGGTTGCGACCTGGCCCCCTGCCCCTCACTTCTCCTGTCGCCAGGGAGCTGCACGACAAGTATGTGCGGCTGGGGGAGCGCATGGAGGCGCTGGTGAAGGAGGGCAAGGTCCTGAAGAGCTCCGCCTCGGCGGAGTCGGGCGCCGCACGCTCGGCGGTGCAGGTGGGGCTGCAGGCTGCTGGGGCGGGTGCCAATAAGGCCTCTGTAAGCTGACGGTGACAGCAGGTGCTGCCGTATGTTGCACTGAAGCACGGAATTTCGCCGTGCACGAGGCTGCAGCTGCCTGGCATACCTGCTGTGCTCCGGCCCTCCTGCTGTCCCTGCTCACCCTTGGGCCATTTCTCGACATGTTTTGCAGGAGGCGCTGAAGGATGCGGAGGCAGCAGTGAAGGAGCGGGCGGCGCTGGTGTCCAAGGTTCGGGAGCTGCAGGGCAAGCTGGAGGAGGAGGCGGCCAGCAGGAGCGTGCTCAAGGACAAGGTGCAGCGCAAGCTGATGGCGGCGGAGCAGGAGGTGAGGGGGGCAGGGCGTGTCAGCGGGGGTGAGGCAGGTGCCTGTGTGAAACATTGTTATCTACCAATGAATTGTGGGTGCTTTGGGTTGTTGTCTGCACTGCACAACTGACTGGCAGAGGCATGGCCGAGCTCACCATGTGGGTGCTGGCCATGCCAGGGGGCTCGTGGTGCTATTGCTATTAAAGTAAGCTGCATCTCTCATCGCAGGTGGCCTTGCTGCGCGGCGAGCTGGAGGGCAAGGCGCGCCAGCTGCAGGGCCTGCAGGCCGACATGAAGTCGCTGCAGGCGGAGGCGGAGGCCAAGCTGGGGGCCTGCGAGAAGCAGGTGCGTGCTTGCCTGTGATCGGGGGCCTGGAGGCTAGTCTGGAGCTGCGCACCTTGACGCTATGAGCCAGCAGGCAGCAGGTGCACTGACCTCCCAATTCCAATGCATTGTCAGCGCCTCCATCCACTTGTCGTCATTGCCTCAGCACATCCGTCTGTGTGCCTGCAGGTGCTGGCATTCAAGGACCGGGCGTCTGCCCTCAAGCAGGAGCTGGAGAACGAGCGGCAGCGCGGCAGCAAGGTGAGGTATGGTCTTGGGGGCGGGCACATCTTCTTGGAGTAGCAGCAGCACGTTGAGTTCTGTATGCCCTGCACTTTCATTTAAAGTACGGCGTCCCGCTGTGGCTGCCCTGTTACAGGCCAAGGAGACAGCAGAGGCGCTGTACAGTGAGCGGCTCAAGGTGGAGCTTCAGGCACAGGTGCGTTGGGTCAGTGCGGCGTAGGGCGGGGCTTGTACGGGTCAAACAGTGCAGCACGGTATGACGGCAGTCCAGGTGTAATGCGCTTGCACACAAGCTAACTTGGGCTGGCACTACATCATCAAGTGGCTGGTGTGTCTACCCCGCAGGCCCTCAAGTATGAGCGGCGCATCCAGGAGCTGGAGGTGCACTCAGTGGGCAGCAGCACCGTGGGTGAGTGGTATTCCTGAGAAGGGATGTGGGCAACAGCTGCAGATGGCCTTCTGCACTGTGGGAGCAGCATGCTCTGTAGCAAGGTAACGATACGGAGGTGGGCGTGCGCTTCCAAATCCGAATTGAAAATGCACCGCTGCCGCCATCCCCCGCTGCAGCCTGCGTGGCCGGCTCCTCCTCGCTGCGCCACGGCAGCAGCGTGCTGGACTACATCCCGCGCGCCGAGCACCTGCGCCTGCTGGAGGCGCGCCTGGCGGCAAAGGAGGGCGACATGCAGCTGGAGCTGAGCAGTCGGGTGGCACAGGTGCAGCATGGATGGGCGCATGCAGGAGCGACATTGTGGGATGGGGCTGTGTGTGTGCTCAGCAGCCTCATACATGCAGGCAGTTAGGCAAGGGGGCGGGGCATCTGCCTGCTTCCAGCCATGGACAATGATGCACTTGCTCTCGTCACACATGCATGTGCTGCCGCAGGTGGAGCGTGAGTGGCAGTGGAAGCTGGAGAGCAAGGAGCAGGAGATCGCAAGCCTGACGGCACGCACGCGCCAGGTCAGCTGCTCTTGTATTGTGCTATGCGCTTTCTTAACGTCCGCCAGACAGTGGCCTGTGCCTGCATCCCTGGCGGACATTCCCATACGCCGCCACGTGTGTTTGTTGCATAGAACATGCAAATCCATAGTGGCTCCCACCTGCCTGCCCTCCTCTCCTCCCACCCAACAGCTTGAGGACGACATGCACGTGGAGCGGCAGCGCTCCTCCTCCCAGGCCCACAAGCTGGGAGACGAGGCCAAGCGGCTGGGAGCGCAGTGCCTGGAGCTGCAGCGTGAGCTGGAGACACAGACCAAGGAGGTGGTACGCCTCAAGGTGCGGGCCGCTGCCTGGAGGTGGTCATGGCCGGCGCTAGTTGGCTGACGCTGCGCTGGCAGGAGTGGTTGTGATGGGCTTTCGAAAGGATGAATTGGGCAGCAGACTAGCGGTGCTCTACAAGCTTATCAGGCATGCACATGTCCACATGCATGTATGCCCCCATATACCACCACCCCACTCCTTCCCCACCTGGCTGCGTCCGCCATTGTCCGTGTGCCCGCAGGAGACGCTCAAGGATGCCCGCACAGCCAATGCTGACATGGACGACGACGCGCTCAGCAGCAGCCGCCAGGTGGCGCGCCTGCGGCATGCTCTGGAGGACTCTCAGACCGCACTCAAGGAGGCGCAGGCCACACTGACCCAGGTGGGCTGTTGCCGTGTGCAGACCGCTGCTTGCAGCAGGGCTAACCAGCGGATAACCAGTTGTGAGGCACTCAACACGCGGGGTGTGCTGCTGGCCGCTTGGCTCCCCGCCAATTGCCCCGCCTCCATACCTGACCTCAACACTTGAGCCCTTCCTGCTGCTGCCTTGCAGGAGCGCAAGCGGTGCGAGGAGGCGCAACGTGAGGTGGAGGCGCAGGTTGCCAAAGCAGCAGATGCTGGGAGGCGGTGCGAGCGTCTGGCGGGCGAGGTGGGGGAGCTGCAGGCGGCGATGGAGCAGAAGCAGGAGCTGATCACCGCGCTGCAGGTGGGGCGGGCAGCAGGGGCTGGGCAATGGGCAGGTATGTCAATTGTTTGTTGCACTTGTGCAGGTGTAGGCATGCTGCTTTACTACACTTGTCCAGAGTTAGTATGAGAGCACACAGGGCGTGCACAACCCTGTCTTTTCTTGGGCCTGCAGCGGACTTCATACTATCCACCGTCCCTGCTTGTGGTGCAGGCGGAGAGCGATGCATGGAGCGCCAAGCTGATGGCGCACCGCGAGTATCACGAGCAGGAGGTGGAGGCGCTGCGGCGAGCGGCCAAGGAGGAGGTGGAGGCACGGGTGCGCAGGGGCAGTGTGCAGTTGTGGGGCCATGGGGAGTGCCCCTTGAGGGTGGCGGCAGCAGCTGATACAACAGAAGCGGGATGGCAGGCTGGCTGAGGAGGCACACAATTGAGACGTGGTGAATGCACTGCAATGGGGCGTGCTTGCTGGTGAAGCAAGTTATGTGGTATGTTGATCCCATCTGTGCACCCGCTGCCCTCTCTCAGGTGGCAGCATTGGAGGAAGAGTGTGCAACACAGGCAGCGGATCTTCGACTGGCACGCAAGGAGCATGACGAGGCGCTGGGGCAGTTGAGCCAGCAGCACGCTGCACAGGTGGGTGGGTGCGCGGGGTTGGAGCGGCGCCCGCCTGGTGTGTGCTGTTGGCTGGCAGCTCCCGAACCAGCTGCAAGCCTCGGACGGGCTGCTGCCTACCCAGTCTCACACACACGACGGTCCCCGTTCTTACCCCTGTCTGCTGTTCCCCCCTTTTGTTTGTCATGATCACCAGGTGGCCCAACTGGAGACGCAGCTGGCAGCGGCGGAGCGGTGCAGATCTGAGCTGCGTGACATCACCACTGCTCTGGGGTCAGTGCGGCAGGACGACGTGGAGGTGCTGCGGGTAAGGAGTATACCATGGGCACAGGGGTTTTGCCAACTGGGGGACACTCCAGTACCCCAATGTGGGGCGGCACGGCGTAACAGGGTGGTGGGCACGGCGGCATGACAGCCGGGCAACAACATGGCGCGCCTGCCCGCACATGCGCCTGCCCGGTGCCCGCTCACAGCTCTGAAACGCCGCTCCCTGTATCCCTCCTGCCTGCAGGGCGCTGTCCAGGAGCTGCAGGTTCGGCTGCGCGAGGCGGTGCGTGAGCGTGAGCGGGAGCAGAAGCAGCACGCTGGCCAGCTGGCGGCGCTGCAGGGCCAGGTGGCTGCCAAGCTGGCAGCCTTCCGCACGCAGCAGGCACAACTGAAGCAGCAGGTGGAGGGGGAGGTGGCTGCTGCCACCGCCGAGTGCGCTGCCAGTTATGAGGCGGGCGTGGCAGCTCTAACGCAGCAGCTGGAGCGCCAGACGGCGGCAGCCGCGACCCAGCAGGCTGAGCTGGCGGCGCAGGCTGAGCGGCTGCAGGGCGCAATGCAGCAGCTGCTGGGGGCGCTGCGGGCAGAGGTCCCCATGCTCCCAGAGGGTGCGCTGCAGGTGCTGCAGGGCAGCAGGGCGACAGGCGCTGGAGAGCCCTGCCGCGAAGAGCAGGTGGTGGCGGCAGTGCAGCAGGTGGCGGCCGCAGTGCAGGCGCACACAGAGCAGGCGGAGGCAGCGGCAATCCACACTGCCCTGGCAGCAATGGAGTCTGAGCTGCTGCCGGCGGCGGCAGCCGCTGCCGCAGCTGGCCCCCCTTCCTCCCCTCGCAAGCTGCTCTCCCCTCGGAAGCGCTCACAGCAGGAGGCAGCGGCTGGCGGCTCCTCTTGGCAGCAGCAGCAGCAGGGAGTGCCCAGCATGGAAGTGAATGAAGGGCGCCTTGCGGCGCTGCTGGGGCGCAGCCAGGAGCTGCTGGCTCAGGTCGTTGCGGGTGAGGCGCAGGTGGGGCAGCTGCGGCAGAAGGTGGCAGCTCTGGAGGCCACGGCGACAGGCTATGCAGACAGGCTGACACAGGTGGGTGATGGGGTAGGGGTGCTGCTGTGTGCGGGGTGGCTGTTGGCTGGGGGTTGAGGGAGATGAGCGGCCTTGAAACGGGACAGCGGGGCGGCAAACTTGCTGGATCGCCTGCCCACCACGTACAATCCCACCTGTGCAGCACCCTGTTGCTCTTACTCACCCCCCGCCCTCCCTGCCTGCCTCTTCTGCCCACCACCCCACTCCCTCTTGCAGGCCAAGGAGGAGAGCGTGCAGGCAGCAGAGGCAGCACGCACAGCAGCGGTGGCGCCTCTGCAGGCCGAGGTGGCCCGCCTGACTGAGCGGGTGCAGCACCTGCAGCGGCTGCACGCCTCCGAGCTGGCTGCCATTGAAGCTGCAGCACGGCAGCAAGCGGCGGCCGCTCAGGCAGAGGCGCAGGCGGTGGTGGATCGCCTGAGCTCCAGCGGCGCCAGCCTGCAGCAGCAGCTGCGTGGGGAGAGCCAGCGGGCGGAGGGGCTGGCCGCTGACCTGGCGCGCATGCAGGTGGGGTGGTATTGGAGGAGAGGAGTAAAGGCAGCACTTTGGGCGCTTCACTTCAGTGTGTGTTTGCGTGAGTTGGGGTGCGGCTGCAGGGGGGGCACAGCGTCTCTGGTCTGTGCTGTGCACTTGCGAACAGCTTTCTCAAGTCCTGATGTCAACATGCACGCCCAATCTCCGGTGCAGGATGACTTGGCAAAGCACACTCAGCGTGCCGCCACCAAGATTGAGCTGCAGACCAAGGAGCTGGAGATGCTCAAGGGGCGCATCAGGTGGGCAGCAGGGCTGGGCTGCGCTGGGCTTGGGGTGGGTGATGAATCAGAGTGCTCCTGGCTGCGCACAGTGCTGCTGGGGCCATAACCACCTGATCTTGCACATCAGTCATACACACCCCTCGCTGCACCCTTGCAATGGGCTGCAGGGAGATGGAGGCTCGGGACGCCAGCAGCCAGCAAGAGCTGCGCTCCCTGCGGCAGCGGGAGCGGGAGGCGGCAGCGGCGCTGGCAGCCGCGGGAGGCCTGGGGCGGGGCTGAGCCGGGAGGCATGTGCAGCCGGCTGGGGACAACGGGATTGAGTGAAAGGTGCTGACTTTGTACAAACTCTGACCTACGACATGGTAACTGGCATGAGCGTGAAGAACTGACATTGGGTGGGGCAAAGTAGGAGGCGGGGAACGGCAGGGCCAATGGGGTTCGGGTGCCTCTGCATGGATACACTTTGAGAAAAGAATGTGCGGTGATATATGGAACCTTGATGACGCGGGCGAGTTTGGGGAAGTAATGCTGCGCGTTTCAAGTGCTGCTGCAGTTGCGTCCATTGATCGCACCCGCCTTTCACTGGCCACGTTGCGGCGCCGCCGGTCATGAGAGTGCGGTGTCCTCAAAGGCGGGGCAGCTCTGCGGCTAGCTTGCAAAGAACTCAGGCTCTTGTACAACTACAAGCTGCCATGTGTGATAGCGTGATTGCAAGGCTGCCCTGGTTGCTGAGCAAGTTTAGTGGTGGTGGCGGCAGTGGCGGCGGGAGGCAGTTGGTGGCCACAGCAGGACTGGAGCTGGCGGCCGTGCGACTGGACTGCTCAGCTTTGCATGCCAGTGTGTGGAGGATGCACAACCTGTACAGGGCTTGCGGAACGTGAACTGCGCTGTTGGCGGGTTCTCGCCCGGGACTGGCTGGCGGATAATGCACATGCAAGTGGGTGAGGTGTCCGTGTGTCGGCGGCGCCCCCTCTTTCTGCTACTTGCTGTCAGTTACCTGCAGCAACATGCAGGCGCTTGCTGTGCGGGGCAGCACCATGACCCCGCTGGGGCGCCAGCCTGTGGGCCCAATCGGGTCCCACCGCGCGTCCCCGCTGCGGGTTGCACGCATTGGAGTGGTTCGCAAGGCTCAGCGGGTGCAGCAGCGGGCGCAGTGCGCTGCCGCAGTGGAGGTGGGTTCCAGAGCTCCGTTGTGCGGCCTCTGCCGTGGCGCATTGCCCGCTCCTGCGTCACCAGCAGCAGTGTGGGCGTGGTTGAGCCGCTAACAGCGGCCGCCCGCGCGAGCTAGTTGCTGTGCCACCGCCGCCGCCGCCACTCCGGCCCCGCCGCCGTCTTGTCAGCGCTGCTGCTCCCCCTCAGCATACCTCCAGCCTGCCCCTGCCTGCGTGCCAAAGTTGCCCTGCTTCACATCACTTTTCTCAAATCGCAGAACCCCTTCAAGTATGAGAAGCCGATGGATGGTCTGCAGAGCGCGCTGTCGGGCCTGCCCAGCGCCGGCGTCTATCTGCTGGGCGCCGCGCTGGCGGCGGGCCTGGGCGGGGCGGGCTTTGCGGGCGCACAGGCGCTGGCACCAGGTGCGGGGACAGAGGCGGGCGGAGGAGCAGAGCAGACGCGGTGGTATGGGCAAAGCCGGTTGCTTGTTTATCTGGCCACAGCTGAATTGTGCGGCCACCATTGCTTGTGACGGCGCACGAGGTCTGTTGCACTCGCCTCTTGCACCAGACAACGCAGCACCCACAGCAACATCGCTGAGCAGCGCGTAGCAGCAGTCTGGCTGCCATCATGTTGCCAGCAGCAGCACCACAGAGCTCCGCCCCCCGCCCTTGTGCTCCACCCCCTGTGCAGAGGGCCTGAAGCAGGCGGCCAAGTTTGGCGCCGCCGCGCTGGGCGCCGCCCTGGGCGCCGCCCTCACCATGCAGCTGTCCGCCAAGCGCCAGTCTGCCGCCATCATCGAGCTTTCCAACAACCTGGTCAACCTTGGAGACCCCACCGCGCTCACCCGCGACATGGTGACCGCAGTGGAGGCCAAGTATGGCTGCTCCCTGGTGGCCACCTGCCTGGAGGACCTGCAGTCCCTGTATGGCACGTTTGTGGAGGCGGCCATCCCGGCTGGCGACGCCCCCATGACGGGCCGCGAGCCCGCCCTCATCCAGAACTTCAAGGCGGCGCTGGGCCTGCCCGACGACCTGGCGGCGCCCGTGCACATTGACGTGGGCCGCCGCATCCTGCGGGGGCGCATGGAGTCGGGGAGCCGCGGGGAGGACATCGAGGTGCGCGTGTGTGTGTGTGGGGGGGTGCTGCCATGGGATGAGATGTGGGATGTGAGTGGTGGTTTGTTGGCTGCAGCGAGGGCGCAATCACAGGGAGGGTGGCGTGGTGGGTGGTGCGGGGCAGCGACATGGAAGGTTACGAATGCTGCGTGTGCAGTGTGTGGGGGCGGCTGGGCTTGAGGCGCGAGCCAGCAGAGGGGGCGGGCATGTTGAGTGCGTGCTGGTGCTAGGCCCTGGATGGGCGTGCACACAGCAGGAGCTGCTCGCTCTGCCGCCTGGTAAAGGGTGCTGCGGCAGCAGCCTGGGCCGTGCACGCCAGCAAGGAGTTGCAGCGACGCGGCAGGCCGGCAGCTGCGGCACAGGCGCACAGCCTGTGTGGGTGGCAGGGCTGCCAACATGAAAGCTGACCCGCGGCACACACACTGTTCGCGCACGAGCTGCAGGCGCGCAAGACGTTCCAGAAGCTGATCTACGTGTCCAACCTTGTGTTTGGAGACCGCCAGGCAGCCTTCCTGCTGCCCTGGCAGCGCGTCTTTGGCCTGAGCGACGCCCAGGTGTGTGCGTGCTTGTGTGCAAGGTTTGAAGGATGGGCAAAGGGGCGCGTGCGCGCGGGAGGCAGGCAAAGGCGACTGCACTTTGTTCCGGCTGTATGGGACATCGGCAGCAGCAAGAGGGGGACTGCACCTTTACGTACTGCCAAGCGCAGCAGCGGCGACCCCCGGCGCTTCACCCCCACCAACCCTCTCTCACGCTGTCCTCCCCTCCTCTCCCCTCCCGCCCTCCATGCAGCTCTATGTGGCCAAGCGCGACAATGCCAAGAACATCTTCAAGCAGCACATGGATGCGCACGGCGGCGAGCTGCAGGTGGGCCGGGAATCAGCGGGTGTGCCCCTCTAATGAGCACACCGCCCAAGGGGGGCTGCAGTGCATGCTGCGGTGCAGGGCACGGCGCTCGCCTCTGGGCTGCGCTCCGCCTGCCGGTGCCACACAGCTGCTCACCACCCCGCCGCTCTGCCGCTGCCTGCCTGCCCACCAACCCGCCTCACCGCTGCTCATCTCTGCTGCCTGCTCTGTCTGCTGCTCGCCCCTTTGCTCTATGCTCCTGCTCACCTCTCGACCTACCTCCACCTATCGCACCCCCCTCCTGTCTACTGCCCCCTCCAGGCGGACAAGGCCTTCCTGGTGGGCCTGAAGCAGGCGCAGGCCGCTGCCCGGCTGGCAGATGACGAGGCTGCGTCACTGGTCAAGGAGGCGGCGCGGGCACGGGTGGAGGGCCTGTTTGAGAAGGCGGTGCAGTGCCTGAAGCAGCGCACGCGCGTGCGCGACTACAGCGGTGCGTTGAGGGCGCGGGGCAGTGGTTAGGAGGCTCTGGTTGTGGTGCGGGTGTGGGAGCGGGGGCAGGGGCTTTGGGCAAGGGCTCTGCCGTGACGCTGTGCCCTGCAAGCCGTCTGGATGCTGCACGACCCACGCCGTGAGCTCACCCGCTCGGGGCACTTGGTTCTCAAGCGCGCCCCCTTCCATTTCCTGACTCGCTCTCACACGAGGCCGCCGTACTGAGGCACGCCACGCACCCGTCTCGTACCTGCTCCCTTACCCCCTTGTGTCCCCCACTCTCCCTCCACCTCCCCTGACACCCCCCGCCCTGCAGAGGCGGTGGAGGCCATGACGCATGCCATTGACTGTAGCCACTTTTTCCCCTCCCACCGTTCGTTTTCTGCCTCCCCACTTTTCCACCTCTCCACCCCCCACCCTGCAGAGGCGGTGGAGGCCATGACCTACGCCATCGACTTCAACCGCGCTCTCAAGGCGCTGGCGGGCGACGAGGAGGTCATTGCCGGCGTGGGGGAGACGAGCATCCTGGGGGGAGTCTGGGAGGCGGTGGAGGGGCGCAGCAAGGACACGCGGGAGCTCTTCAAGTGAGTGACCCCTTGCTGCCTGCCTGGGTGGCTGCACCAGTTGTGTCATTTCTGTGTGGCTTTGTGCAGACGTTGGGTGCAGTGCTTGTGCTGCCTGGTGCATGCGTGGCTGCTTGCTGGTTGATTGGCTGGGGAGGTTGGCATGACCCCGCACTGATGCGGGAGGCATGCTGCCCGGCCAGGCAGCTGCCAGGGGTGCTGCTTTTGCTGCTGCATGTCTCCTTGAACTGAAGCTGCCTGCACGTGTGCACTGCGTGCTGCGCTGCGCTGTGCACCCGGCCCCCGGCGAGCCAGAGTGATGATAAAACCACTGTTGCCTTCCTCTTGAGCGGTCCTCGAACAACCGACTGTGATCTTTCTACACGAGATTGCTGACTGGCGTACACTGCTTGGGGCCATGGCTCCGCCTGCTACGAGTGCACGTTGCCATGCTGCCGCTGCCGCTGCCTGCCTATGGTTGGGCAAGCACGCCTGCACCCGCCCTGCCGGCGTGATGATAAAACCACTGTTGCCTTCCTCTTGAGCGGTTCTTCGAACAACCGACTGTGATCTTTCTACACGAGATTGCTGACCGGCCCTCCTGCATGCTTTGCCTGCTGTGCTCTGCTTGTGCTTGTGCCTGCTCATATGCTCACATGTGCCTGCAGCCTGATGTTGTCCCGCCTGCAATTCGGTCGCCTGCCGGCGTGATGATAAAACCACTGTTGCCTTCCTCTTGAGCGGTTCTTTGAACAACCGACTGTGATCTTTCTACACGAGATTGCTGACCGGCCAAAGCATGCCCTGGCATGCCCTGCTTGCCTGCACCTCGCTGCTCTCTTGCTAGCTCCGCCCTGCGTGCACCCGCCCGCCTGCCGGCGTGATGACAAAACCACTGTTGCCTTCCTCTTGAGCGGTTCTTCGAACAACCGACTGTGATCTTTCTACACGAGATTGCTGACCGGCGCCCGCCCGCATGCAGTGCATCACATCGCCCGCAACATCACCCAGCACTGCCACCACTTCCCTGTCACAACCGCTCCATCCCCCACCCGCTCCCCCACCACCTGCTACCCCCACTGCTGATCGCCCGCCTGTCCCGCGCCCACCCACCACCCACCTGCCACACTCCACCCCACCCTGCCGCAGGGTGTTCCTGGAGGAGCGCCTGTCACGGGACGGCGCCTTCTCCGACGCCCTTGACGCCGACTCCGCCGAGCTCAGGCGCCTGTTGGGGCTGGGCAACAAGGAGGCGGCTCAGATTGAGGAGGAGGTGAAGACGGCAACCTACAAGTGAGGCGCGGCATGGTGACAGGGGTGCCATGTTATGGGTGTGTGAGCGGGGGAGGAGGGGTGATGGGGCAAGGGGGGCTGGTGACCGAGCCAAAGAGAACGCAGCACCCAGCTGGCGTGCCCACGCCCATTCCACACCCCACCAGCCCCACCCTGTGTGGCCTGCCCTCCCTTTCCCAGCCGTCTGCTGACCGCCGCCTCATGATGCTCCCCCCCCACTTCCCCGCAGGCGCCTGCTGCGCGAGGAGGTGACCAGCGGGCGGCTGGCAGCTGCCGAGTCCAAGGCCCAGGTGCTGGGTGACCTGGTGGAGCGCGTGCGCTTCGACCCCGGTGAGCCAGCACAACAACACCAACAGCGTAGTGCAGGGTGTTGGCATGGGGGGTGCACTTGTGGGTGCTGCGGGCAGTTGGGTGCTGGGCGGGCTGTCGCCTTTGCTTGCCTGCTGCCCTGCGTGCTGCTTTGCTGCATCCCTTACCCGACTGATTCCCCGGCCCCACTTTCCCCTCTCTGGCCCCCCTCAAACCCACCACGTCCTCCCCCCGGCCTCCTCCCCCACCCCCACCCCCGCAGACGCCGCCCGCGCCTTCCACGAGTCCCTCTACAAGCAGAAGCTGGCCAGCCTGCTGGAGAAGAAGAAGCTGAGCGAGGAGGACGACGCCAGCCTCAAGGAGATGCAGGCGAGACGCCAGCTCAGCGAGGCGTGCCAGCTCCACGGGCCGTAGCGGGTTGCAGCGAGGCTGTGGCCGCAGTGGCTGTGGATGTGGATGTGGACGCTCCCTTCCTCATTGCCTCCCTCCCCCTCTCCCCGCGTGACCGCAGGTCATGCTGTGCATCCAGAACAGCGAGCGCGACGCGATGCACAAGGAGATGTGCGGGGCGATCTTCAAGGACGCGGTCAACGACGCGCTGGGCGCAGGTGGGTGCTGGGCGTGACAGCTGGGTTTGACCGCGGCATCTGAGTGTTGACCGGCTCAGTGGGTTGACCGGCGCAGCGCCAGCGCCCAACAGCGGCGGCGGCACGTGCTGCTCTGCTACCATTCCGCGCTCTGCTTTTATCGCTTCCCTCCTTTGCCGCGCGCCCCTCTGTTTTCCCTCCTCTCCGCCTGTCCCCAATTCGATTTCACCTGCCTCGCCCGAGTTTGCAGGCATTGACCGGTTCAGCTTTGAGGACCGGCGGCGCGTGCAGCAGTCGTTCCAGGACCTGCGCATGGACCGCCCCTCGGCGCGCGCCGTGCTGGACGACGTGGCCCGCAAGTGAGGCGGGGGGACGGGCTGGACAGGACAGGGCAGGGCGGCGGGGAGGGCGAGCAGGCTGGCGGAGGCCCAGGCTGTGTGACCTGGGGGCAGGGCGAGGGGCAGGGCTGAGGCACAGGCCATGTGCACTCTACACCAGGTGGGGCCCAGTTTGCTTCAGCACGCCCAGGCTCGCCGCCCACTCGCCCAGCTCGCTCACCACCACCCCCGCTCTCTTCTTTCCCCGCACCCTCCCACCCCGCAGGTACTTCCTGCAGTTCATCACGCTGTCACGCAACACGCGCAACCGGCTGGACGCCGCCAAGGAGCTCAAGAAGCTGGTCTTCTTCTCAAACATTGTTGTGGCTCCCCTGCTGGACGACCTCAAGGTGGGCCGGCCAACGCCGCCTAGTGTCTGTTGTGAAGGGCCGCACTTTGACTGTGGAGTCGCTCTGTTGGGCTGACGGGGCCTTTGTTGCAAGCTGTGCTCTGTGGACCAGCTGCTGAGGTTCCTGGCGGTGCCAACAGTCTGGCAGTGGCAAGCTGCCGAGGGCTGCGCTCGGCCCCCTGCTGGCGCGCTGCGCCGGCACGCCACCTGCCCGAGCCCTCCTCCCTGCTTGCCCATCCTGTCTTTCCCTTTCCCACCGCCGCTCCCTCCCGCAGACTGAGGAGGAGAAGAAGGCTGAGGAGGAGAAGCGGAAGCAGGAGGCGGAGATGATGGAGATGATGCGCAAGGCGCAGGAGGACGCCAAGAAGAAGCATGCGGCAGAGGCGGCGGGCGGCGAGCCGGCGGCGGCGGCGGCGGCCGAGGGCGCAGAGGCCAGCAGCAGCAGCAGCGAGGAGAAGAAACTTGAGGAGGCGGCCGAGGCGGAGGTGAAGGAGCTGCTGGCAGAGGCGTCTGCGGCGGCAGACAAGGAGGAGGCGACGGCGGCGACAGCTGGCGCCGGCGAGGCCGAGGCCAGCAGCAGCGACAGCGGCGCCGCCGTCAAGTCGCTGGAAAAGGCGCAGACGGCGGCGAAGAAGCGTGCGGGCGGCGAGGCTGTGGGCACGGGCAGCGTGATGAAGAGCCAGAAGGACATCACGCTGGCAAAGGACCTGGAGCTGCGCGACCGGTGGGTGCTGACCTGGCGGCTTGTGGGTGCTGACCTGGCGCGGTGGACGCTGCGTTCACCGCTGGACCTCGCTATGCTTTTGCTGGCGGCTGTACAAATGCGACAGCTGCCTGCCCGCCTCCCCGCCATCCTTACCGTCTCCTCCCGCCCCTCTTTCCAAACCCTCCCCTCCACCTCCGCCCTGCAGCACCGACATCTACAAGAACTTCCTGCTCTACTGCATGACGGGCGACGTGATGCAGGGACCCATGGGCGTCACCATGGTCACCGGTGGGTGCTGCAATTGGGGGCCTGAGCTTCCCGGAGGCATGCAGGGCGGCTTGCAAACCCTGGCCGGAATGCGGGGATTGGGGGCCAAACGCGGCTCTTTGGACGCTGGCAAGCCTGCCCTTTGAGCCGTGCCCGGTCCTCTGACCGTGCTGCGCCACGCTGTGCCATGCTGTGCCTGCAGAGCGTGACGAGGGCGAGTTTGCGCGGCTGAGCCAGCTGGGCGATGTGCTGGGCCTCTCACAGATGGATGTCTACCAGGTGTGCTGGGGGATTGGGAGGAGTGGAAGGGTTGGCAGTTTAGCGAGCGATTGAGGATGTGCAGAGCCTCAACCACATGAGTGGCAGTGTGGGCATATTTGGCTGAGGGGAATTGCGGAAACACCAAGGCAGCTGCAACGGCATGCTCGTTCCTTGCGCCCCAGATCGCCGCCTCTGCGGCCCTTCTGCCCCCGCCCGCCTCACGCGCCCCTCTCCCGCTCCCCACCTTGGTGTCCCCCCTCTGCGCAGGTGCACACCAGCATGGCTGAGCAGGCGTTCAAGCAGAACGTGCAGTCGGTGCTGGGTGACGGCAACCTGACGCCCGACCGCGCGCAGGCGCTGGAGAAGATGCGCGAGCAGGTGGGTGTGCCTGCTGGTCTCCCGGATCCCTGAGTCTTTTTAATAACCTTTGCTAGTGGCCTCAGTGGCGGCAGCAGCGGATTGGATCCCGATGTGCCGAAACAGCTGCTGTGTGAGTGGCGCGAGCAGGGTTGCTTGTGGGTGGCCCGTCGGCCGCGGGTGCCTCGCTGCTTTTGAGGCCAACCGCGGGCCCCACCCTTTGTCGTGCGCCCTGCTGAGCACCTCGCCCCGCTCCCCCCACCCGCCTACCCCTCTATACAGATGGGCCTGCCCAAGGAGAATGCCGACAAGATCATCCGCGGCTTCACCAACCAGAAGGCCATCCAGGGCATGCAAGTGAGCGCCTGGCCGCACGCAGCAGCCCAGCTCCCTGCCGGTGTGCTCGTGTCTGCTGTGCTGCGCCATGCGCGAGAATCTGTTGGGGATGCGAGTGGCATGCTGCGGGTCCCTCTCCCTTTGGATTGGCACCGCCCATCTCACTGTGTTTGCGTCCTCTCCACCCCTGCCGCCCCGCCCCGCAGACGCTCAAGGCAATGGGCCAGCTGACGATGGACAAGGTGCTGGAGATCAAGGATGCCGGGGTGGATGTGGCCTCCGTGCTGGGAGAGGACGCGCGGCAGCAGCTGTACCGCACAGAGGTGAGGACGCGTACTGCCTCCTCCTGGGTGTGCGACGTGTAGTGCCTTCCTGCAGGGGGTGGGGTGGGGTGGCATGCTGAGCGAGGACGGGCGTGCAGCAGCAGCTGTACCGGACCCCGGCCTGCATGCGCATCCTGGCTTGCCCCAGCACCCACGTGCCCGCCCGCCTCCCTGCCGCACCCACCGCCCGCCTGCAGGTCATGGCCCGCCTCTCCGACGGCACCGGATCCTTCAGCCAGGAGCGCATGCTGCAGGTCGGTGTGTGAGGATGCGTGGCCTGCCGGTGCCACCCGCATGCCAGCCAGGGACCCCTGCAGTGCCTGCTTAGTGTGCGGTGTGCTACTGCCGCTAGGGGGCTGCAGAGGCTTGCCAACAACTCACCACAACAACCTGTGCCGACTGTGCCTCTGATTCACAATTTTCCACCTGCTCCGACCTGCCACGTCTGCAGGAGCTGCCCTCCAGCCTGGGCATTGACGCGGGCAAGGCGGCCAAGGTGGTGCAGGAGCTGGCCAAGGCCAAGAAGGGCAACACCCTGGTGCAGGTGGGACCCCTCCCTGTTTTGTCATGTGCATGCTGCTGTTGCATTGGTGAGGGCGCCGAGCATACTGGCAGGCAGGCAAGCAGGCAGTTGCCGCACCCTGCGCTCACGCCTTCCTCGGCTGTGCCACCTCTGCTCCTCAGTTCGTGTCCGTGCCATATCTCCCCTTGCTGCGCCGTGAGAAGGTGGGCACCGCGGCCCCGGAGCTGAAGAACACTCGTCCTACTCACACCCCCTACCACCATCCCCACTGCTTGTCCCCTCCCTGTGCAGGCCATCTCTGCGCTGCGGCAGAAGAAGGTGGGCGAGGTGGCCAAGGAGCTGAACAACCTGGTGTCGTGTGAGGCGGCGGTGCCCAGCGACAAGCCGGCAGAGTGGAAGAGCAAGGAGGAGCTGTCGGACCTGTTCTCGGCCTACGTGTCCAAGGTGGGTGACAGGTGGCGGGGTCGGTTTGACCGGGCGACAGCTGGGTTTGACCGGCGGGGTGGAGGTGCAGGGAGGAGGCGTCGGACCTCCGACTCGCCCCGTGTGGTGTGTGGGTGGGTTTGACCCTCGGCGACAGCTGGGGTTGACCGACGGACATTGCAGGTGAGCAGCCTGGGGCCAGCTGCCTGCTCTGCTCGCCCAGCAACAGCGCCCCCCTGCGGCCTCGCCTCACTCCCGCCGCCCCTCTCTTGCCCGCCTTGCCTGCAGGAGAAGGAGGGCGAGAAGCAGGCGGTGGTGCAGCGCATTCTGGGGCTGAGCGATGGGGAGGCGGAGACGCTGCGCCGCGTGGTGGAGGAGGGAGGCTGGAAGGTGGCGGCTGAGGAGGCCGAGGAGGCGGCCTTCTTCTGAGCGAGCGAGCGGGAGATCCTCTCCGCTCCACAGCTAGCCTAGCGGGTGCACGCCCCTCTCAGCCAACATGAGCTTGGCTGAGCGGCCTGCTGAGCCGCTTTCCTAAAGCAGCCTACTTGCCTGCCTTCACTACAGCTGAGCTGAGCTGGCAGCTGAGCCGGCGGCATGGGGCTCAAGGCCCCAAGCCCAGCCGAGCTGGCAGCAGAGCAGAGGCGCGGGCCCGATAGTAGGGGCCCCCACACAGCGCGCCTCCTTGGCAGTGTTGCGAGCGCCCGCTCCAGCGCGTGTGCCCCACGGCTGCCCGTCCATTTCATTAATTACTCTCTTTTCCGTCACACCTCTCGCCGCCCCCTCTCTGCTGCTGCTTTCCTCACCACCAATCACATAGGCAAGCACGGCGCCCTGGGCGCAGGCGGGCGCAGGACTCTCAACCGCATGATGATACTCCCTTGCTGCACATTGCAGAGCACCCGCACAGCCAGCCCTTCCCCTCACAGACGTTCTTCTCGCAAGCACTTGCGCGCCGTGCGCCTCCCCCGCCCCCCCCCACGTGGCGCTGCGTGTCCACCCGCCTTTCCTTTTTGTTATTCGCACGCTCTGTTGCTCCACCAGTTTTCTGTCAGCACCCCCCCCCCCCCCCCCGTGTAAAGTGCAAAACACCGGTGGCCAAGCAAGGCAGCAGGCTGCGAGGGAGGGCGGTTTAACGGCTGTTTTTTACACGATGTGAACCAGAGCAATGAGATGAGAATTGGGGGGCAGACATGCAGGGTGTGTGGATGCAGTCACAGCGCAACGCACATTCTCAGCAAGCAGCCGTGGCCGCCCCCCGCCCAGCCTCTCACTCCACCGCCAGCCTGGGCAGGTTGCGCTTGAGCGCGCGCAGCACCCGCTGCGGCGTCTTGCAGCTGCCGTCCTGCAGCCCCCCCAGCACCAGCTTTGAGAGGAGCGGCAAGCGCGCCAGGCTGGCAACATCTTCGAGCGTCAGCGCCAGGCGGGGGTTGTTCTCAAGCGCCAGCATGCGCAGCATGGTGGCCTCACAAAGGGCGGGGGGCAGGGCTGCCAAGTGGTTGTTGCTCAGCTCAAGTGACTCCAGGTCTGCGGCGGAGAGTGGCAGGGGGAATGGCAGGGGGAGGGGGGCGGGGCAGGGTGGGCACAAGTGCAAAGGGGGAGGTGGGCGGGGCGGGGCAAGGTGGGCACAAGTGCAGAGGGGGAGGTGGGCGGGGCGGGGTGGGGTGGGCAAAAAGGCAGAGGGGGAGGTGGGCTGGGCAGAGCTGGGCTGGCACAAATGCTGGGGGAGAGGAACGCCCACAGAGCAGCGGCAGCCAAGCTGCAGGCGTGCGCTTGCAGGAGCGAGGGTTTTGGATGTGGGTGGGAGGGAGGCGGGCGCTTCAAGGCAGGCAACGCCTTGTGGCGGGAGGGCGGGGACGGCAGGGCAGGGCCTGGCTGTGCGTGGCATGCAGTGGGAACCACCTGGCGCATACTGACAACCCCACTTTGCTCCTACACTCCCAACCGCCCCCACCCAACACCCGCCCAGCACCCACCTTTCAGGTATGGCCCCCTCGGTATGCTGCTGAGCCCCTGCTTGAGCACGCACAGGCGGCGCAGCCCGGCGTGCGCGGCGACGCAGGGCGGCAGGCGGCCGGTGTGCGAGATGTTGTGCAGTATGAGGGAGGACAGCTGGCAGGCCTGTGGCAGCAGCGCCTCCAGGCCCGCCTCTAATGAGGTGCCCCCCAGGTTGGCAAGCATCAACGTGGGCAGGGCTGCCAGCTGGGCGCACTGCTGCACCGCGCTGGCCTGTAGCTGGCGTGTGAGCAGCACCAGGCCGCAGCAGGGCGTGTCTGCGGGCAGCGCGGCGCCTAGCAAGTCGCCAAGCGACGGCAGCGTGTGCACCCCCATCAGCACCAGTGCCAGCGGTTTGTCCGGCTCTGTGCCCTGCAGCGAGCACTGCTGCATCAGCGCGCCCGCCAGCTGCACAGGCGGGGTGGAGGCGGAGGGCAGAGGGCTATAGGTAATTAGGCTTTTAGGGCTTAGGGGTTTAAAACCCTAAAGCATCACCCTATAGCGGAGGGCTGATGGCAGAGGGAGGCGCGAGCCAGGGGCAGGGCAGGGGCTTGCAGAAGGGCATCCATGGGCATTGGGCAGGCTGCAGCACCGCTCCCGCTTTCGCTGCCGTGCCTGCCACGCTCCCCTCCCCTGGGCCTTGCCCCGCCGCGTGCCCGCCCGCAAAGCAAGCAAATGTGCCCCAATCACCCCACCTCCCCATGCTGCCACGTGGTTCGCCCTTAGCACCACCCAGCAAGGACATGCCTGCGTGCCGTGCTGTCCACCAACCCGTTTTACCCCTTGCTTTTCCCGCTGCTCAACATAAATATAAACATAAACAACTCACCCTCATCCCCACTGCCCCATGCTCTGTGCCCGGAAGATAAACCCACGCCCGACACACACGCCCTTCCCTTCCCCCGCCCTTGCCCCCCTCACCTGCACCATCCACTCGTCCGACTTGAACTCGTAGGCGGTGAGGGCGGGCAGGGAGGTGGGCACCGGCGGCGCCATGAAGCTGCCGTCGTAGCGCCGCTGCCGCTCCACCAGAGTCAGGCTGCGCAGGTGGGACAGCTGGGACAGCTGCCCCAGCTCCATCATCGGTTCAAACGAGTCGAGTTCCAGGGAAGTGAGGTGCGTCAGGTGCTGACAGATGGCGTCGATCGTGCCAGCTGGCAGCTCCACAGAGCGGCAGGACAGGGAGCGCAGCTGGTCGGGGCGCAGCAGGCGCAGTGTGGCGGGCATGCCAGCTGGCAGCTCCTCGGCCACCAGGGACAGGGTGTGCAGCCGGGTGAAGCGCAGGCACTGCTTGAGCGCCGCGGCGGGCAGGTGCATGTCGCACCTGCGGAAGGGGCCCAGGCAGGGGTGAGGGTGGGAGGGGCGGGGAGGGACAGGGGACAACAGCGGGCGGATGGCAGAGGAGTCACAGGTGCAACCGCAGAGCAGCAACGGGGCAGCGCAGCCGCAAAACCTGCTGCTGCTGCTGCTGCTGCTGCTGCAAAGGCAAGTGCCTTGCAGCAACGCATGTTGCGGGCAAGCTGGAAGCAGGGCCTGAGCCAGGCAGCCCAGCCCCCGGGAAGCCCCGTGCTGTGCCTCACATGAAGCGCAGGCGTGTGAGGCGGCCCGGGTCCAGCAGGCGGAGGAATGCGGCCAGCTGCAGCCGCGTGCCGTGCCCGCGCGGCCGCCGCCCTGCCAGCTGCCACCGCCCCGTCACCAAATCCGAGTCCGGCTCCAAGGCAAAGTCGTGGACCGTCAGGTGCTCCACCAGCCCCGCCACACGAGCAAAGACTGCGTGCTTGGCTGCCAGCCAGGCGCTGCCGGCATCGTCAGGCCCCGGGGCCAGCTGGAAGGAGCGCCAGAGGCTCGGTTCAGAGAAGAACAGGCGGCGCCAGCGGGTGCACACCAGCGTGCAAGCGGGCCTGCGGCCCAGCAGGCGGGCACAGGGGAAGAGAGGCGGTTTATGTGAGCGTGCAGGCGGGTGGAGGGGCAGGGGCAGGGGCAGCGGGGCGCACCGGCGGGCAGGCGGGCAGGCAGGCCAAAAGGCGGTGGCGGACGGCGGCGGTTTGGAGGGCGCATTCTGTGACCCGGTGCGCTGCCTCCGCGTCATACCAGGCAAGCCAAAAACCGGCTCACCCTGCTGAGGGGCCCGCAAGCCCCAGTATAGCTCCAAGAACAGGGTCCGGAAGCGCATCGGTGCTGGGGCCGTGGCGCCGTGGCATCCTGGACTTCAGCTGCCTGGATGACGGTCAGGTCGCTCGAGAAGGAGGCCGAGACCGACAGAGGCGGAGTTGGATGTGCCTGCTGTGCCGCTGCTGCGGCGGTGCTGTGGCCGCCGCCCGTGCCGCACATGGCCCCATGCCACTGCACAATCGGCACACCAGCACATCTGGTGTCCTCATGTACTAGTATCGAAATTCAGTAGGAGTCACCCAGCGGAATCCAGCTGCAGAGACGAGAGGGGATATCTGCGTACCACACTGAGAGGCTGGACACGAGAGCTGGCCCCTACTTCTTCTCGGGCACTGCATGCATGTGTTGACTTCTCGGGCACTGCATGCGTGCGTTATTTGCTTTGTTCTTGTCCTTCTTTACAATACACCTACACAGCAACAGGTTGAACCCCGCAACCGTACTTGCAATAATGGTTGCCACGTGCCGAAAGGGTGGGCATGGCTTGTCGCCTAGCAGGCAGCTGATCGAATGCAACAGCAAGGAGACGTGACACGGGGAAAGAAACTATGCAACAATAAGGAGGCGTGACAAGGGGAAAGAAACTACAGATACGGCCCGTACACACACCCCAAACGTACAACGTGTCAGCAAGTACTACAGGAGCAGCATCGAACGTGCTGCACAGTTGCAAGACACGTGCTCGAAGAAATATAGACATCATGGCACACAGGCAGAAGGTGGCAATTGTTCTAGACATCGACATGAGAAGGGGCAGATGAATTGGGCTGTTCACGGGCACAGATCAGCAAGTTTTTCAAGGGTTTCGGTTCAGAGCCGGCTGGCCATGTGGTGAGGCAGGGCGGGTTCGTTCTAAAGTAGCGATGTGGGGTCCAGGGGGTCGTTTCGGTTCTAATAAAGAGAAGGCGTGCAGTTTAGGTGCGGTCCAGGAGGGGTGGAAGTTAGGAGGCCTTGGGCGGGTTTAGCAATTGATAGGTGTCTTGATGGGAGGAGATTGTGTGACAGCTTGGCGGAAGCTGGGGACAGGAGGTCCCTGCACCTCACAAGGGCTGTGGTACTGCACCAGGGCAGCAGTTGACTTGCCTGTGACGCGCAAGTTGAGGCAGTCGGATGCCTCCGGCAAGCGTGCGCCTCCAGCGAAGCAAGCGGTGCAAGATGCGCGGCTTTCCGGGGGACTTGCAGGCCCGCCACACGTGTGGCGCGCCAAGCGGGGCAGCAGGCTGTGCGGGTGGGTGGCGCCAACCAAAGCAGCCCAGAGGCCTCGTCTGGGTGGTGCTGGCCAAGCGGATGCCAGCCTTGTGTGGCGGCGCCCATGCACCCTAGCCAGGCGGGGGACCACCCCGGCCTGGGCAGCTCAGAGGCCTGCCTCACTCCGCCGCCAGGCTGTCGAGCGCCAGCGACTCTGCCGAGCTCACGCTGGCAGCCAGGGGCGCCGGCACCGAGCGGCTCTTGTTCTCCTGCAGCAGCAGCGGGGTGGGGGCAGCACAGTGAGCGGCTCGCAGTGTCGCAACACGCGGCGCACGTCGTGTAGGCCTGCCCTGAAACGCGCCGGCCAGGATGCCCCAGACATGCTGCCTTTTACTTGACGCCACGCCCTACCATAGTGCACTACCAGGTGGTACCTGCTGACCCTGCCACGACTCAGCACCCTCCCACAATGCCAAGCATGTCATCACACATCACAGCCACCCTGCCCCACACACCACAATCATGCTCTCCACGATGTCCCCCTCACCACAGCAAGCACAGCACGACCTCACCACAGCAAGCACAGCATGGCCTCACCACAATCATGCTCTCCACGATGTCACCATTGTTGATGAACAGGGCGGAGGTCTGGGGCAGGGTGTGGGCGCCGCTGCCGCTGCCGTTGCCATTGGCGTGGCCACCGGCGCCGTTTGCGGTGGGCAGCTCGCGCACAATCACGGTGCGTGTGGGGTGCAGGGCCGCCACGACGCCCTCCGCCACCACCATGCCGCCCACGCTCCACAGCACCACGCGGTCGCCCAGGGAGAAGGGACGGGTGGCGTACTGCGGGGAGGGGGACACAGGAGGGGATGGGAGGAGGGGCGGCAGTGGGGCGGCGTTGGGAGGAGAGCGTTTTCCGGGACAAGAAGGGGCGGGGATTGATCTGCTGCATTCGCTGCTGTTGCTTCAGCCGCTCCTGTTGCCGCGGAGTGGGGTTGCCCAGCAGACCAGTGGCAGCACAGCGGGGTGGCAGGCTGCCCTGGGCGGCCACCTCCCGCCAGCCACTGCTGCACAACCCACCAGGGTGACGCCTGCCGCCACGTTGCGCAGCATGCTCTGTGCGGCCAGGCCCGCCACGAGGGAGGAGGCGCCCAGGGAGGCCAGCAGGGGGCGCAGGTTGACGCCGTACTGCGGCGGGGGCAGGAGGGAAGAGGGTAGCGAGGGCAGTGGATGCGGGGGCGAAATGGGGGAGGCAGGTGGGGCAGGGAGTCGCGGAATCAGCAGCACATGCGCGCGGCTGCAGTAGCATCCCAGCCGAAAGGTGCCATGCTCACGCTCAACCTTTACCACCCCCTCTGGCTGCCCCGCTCACGTTGGCAAGGGTGACCATGCCGGCCACGCCCCAGATGACCTGCAGGCAGACAGAAGGAGGGCCCGTGGGGCGGTTGGTCCATCAGGGCTGAGCCAGGGGGCCGCATCTGCTGGGCGGAAACGCCACGGCGCACAAGATGTCGGCCGCTGCGCACATGCACAGGATGGGGCAGCCTGAGTTCGCCCACATTCGCCGCGCTGGCCGCCGAGCCCGCCGCTCGACACCACCAGACACACCGCCAGCTGCTGGCCCCCAGCCAGCGTTTGAACCCAGCAGCCGTACCCGCCGCTGCTGCGGCAGGCCCTTCAAAGCGGTGCTGGACCTGAACACGTCATTCGCTGCTAGCAGCCCAGCCAAAGCACTGCATGCAGCACCCCTTACCGCGCTGGCCACGGCGCCCAGCGCCGACACCAGGCCCACGGCATCGTCGTTTGTGCGGTCCTGGCTGCCGATCAGCCAGCCCTGCACCTGCGCCACCACCCGGTTCTTGAACTCGAGCAGGGTGAAGGCGCTGCAGAGATAAACAAGGGGAAAGTGGGATGGGTGTGTGATGCTTCGGGGGCAATCAGTTGCCAGCCACACTGGCGCCCACCACCGCCATCCCGGCGGCGGTGGTTCCATGCAGAGCGTTCCATGCACCCACGAGGGGGACAGCCACAGGCACCCCCTCTGCCGCACCTTGCACTACCCACCGACAGTCTTGCCAACACATTGCAGTGCAGAATGGCGCTCACACAGCAAGCAAGACGGCGCCCCCCGCTGCCGCATCCCGCACAAACCAACAGCCGTCACCAATGCCCCATGCCCCCCACCCCACCCCACCCCCCACCACCCCCAGCGCCACACAAACAAGGGTCACTACACTCACACCAGCAGTACGACCACCTCCTCTGCCGCGTCCTGCAGGAACTGGGTGAGCCCTCGCACGCCCGCCAGCACAGCGCTGGCCGCCGCCACGTCACCGCCCACCAGCCCCTGGAGAGCGTCCGGGCTGCGCTCCAGGGCGACTTGCAGTAGGGCGCTGGCTGCAGTTGCCACGTAGGCGGCGCTCCAGAGGGGCTGCAGGCGCTGGGCCTGGTGCAGCAGGCTGCTCAGCAGCACCCAGGCAGTACGGCCCCCGGTGCCGGGGGACCCAAAGGCGGCGGTACCGTCGGCGCTGGCGGTCGCCTTGCTCTTATGGATCTGCGGCATTGAACAAACAAAGGGGCCGGGGTGGGCCTGGGGGACGCGAGCACATGCGCAGTGTGAGCCTGCCATTATGAGGCAAATCACCTTTCAAGCTTCTCACCCTGGTGGAAGTGGAGAAAACAGGGGAGTGGCAGGGTGGCACAGACACACAGGCGGGTCGGTTGGTATGCACCAGCACACAGCTTGCCCGACTCTCGTAGTACATGCTTGGAATGCACTTAGCGCACAGGGCTGTTACGGCTGCAAGCACATGGTGAGGAGCCTGGGCGGTGCCTCAGCACCTGCGGCGCCTGCCTGCATTCGCGCACTGCAACACAGCTCTCACGCCCCCTCCACGAGTGGATTGCTGCCACCGTACTGCCTGCCTTCCTGCCCCAGCACCGAGGGCCGCTAGAAGCCTGGCCTGCCTCCCCGTCTGCCTCCTCGTCCCCCTACACACCCTTGCTAGCCTGTCGCAATTTATGCCCGCCCACCCACAACCTTGGACACACCCTGGCTAACCTTGGCATCCAGGAAGCGCAGCAGGGAGCCCAGCAGGAGGGAGCCGACGACAGTTACCGCCATAGCCTGCACGCCCACCACCGCCGCCTCTGGCAGCGAAGAGCACTTGGACATTGCCTTGAGCAGGGGCACGCCTGTGGCGTGCAGCCACTCCTCTGAGGCAGCAGCGGCCGCGGCTGTAGCACTGGCAGCAGGCCGGCAGACGCGCGCGGCGGCACGGCGGTGGGGGCGGGCGCCAGAAACACCCACTCCGCGGGCGGCAGCGGGACCAGCCGCCGAGTTGAGCGCAGGCGCCCTCAGGGCAGCGGAGCCTGCTTGAAGGCCCGACCTCGACGATCCGAGCAGCTTTGCAGCATGGGTGCGGGGTGCGCCCGGCGCAGAGGCCCTGCGAGAGGACGCAGAGCCGGCGACCGGCATAAGCAAGGTGGCTTGCATCGCTTGCCGTGCCTCAAACGAGATGCAAGCAGTTGACGGGGGGCAGATTTGACCAGGATGCCAGGAGGTCAGTGCGACATGGCCATTGCTGTACTGGCTGAAAGGCCCCCAAGAAACCCTGACGTGCGCAGCGGAGGCGGCGCAGGCGGCGCACCGTGCAACCCTTACTCATCATGCCCCGCAGGCAATCAACTGCCTCCCAAAGAGACGCTCTGAAATTTCAGTGTATGGGGTAGCAGATCACAGCAGGATGGCAGGCTGGGAGCTCCCAGTGACACCCGCCTTGCCCCCAGCCACCGCGCTGTCCAGTACCACAAAGTGCGATCCCGGCCAAGTCAGCTCAGGTGCACACATTTCGAGCACTTGGAAGGCGGATTTCCACAATTGTTACTATCCGGAAATGCTGGCCCAGGCACGGGTGCTGAGGGGCACTGGCACTGCTGGAACCAGGCGCCGAGCAAGCATGGGCCGGCAGCAACCGAGAGGGTGGGACGGCACCAGCATTGTCAGGTATCAGCAGACCAAGTGGGCAAGCACTGCAAATTTTCTGTTCATACGGAGGCACGTGCTGAGGGCATGTAAGCTTGGCTGCAGGCAGCGAGCGTCACAGGCATCCGCAGGGAGCGATTGCGCAGGCAGCAACGCCGACTCGCTCAGTGGACAAGTGCGCTGGCATCGAGGCATTCAGTCTTCATGTGTACACAGATAACAGCAGTTTCGCAGCACCAGTACGGATGATGTGGATGGCCTGGCCGCCTGGCCGCCTGGCCGGTGGCCTGGCCCGCGTCGGTGTGCTTTGCATGCTCAGCTTGCTCAGGGCCGGAACCCCAGCCATCGGGGCTCGGGACCTCCGCAGATGTCGAAGCAGCGGCCAAGGTTGACGAAAAAATCAGAGTTCCCAATCAGAGACCAAAACAGGTGCTGCCTTGCCGCGCGGTAGCCTTGAGTCCTGACCTTCCAGGTCGGACGTGAGCGCCGTGAAGGCTTTATGCTTCGGGCGCCCCGGAACTTGCGGCATGGCCGTCGAGGCTCCCCGCCTTGGCGGCCGGCGGCGGTGCAGTCCTGCCGCCGCCACACTGCCCTCGCTCCCTCTCTCTCCTCTCTTCCCAACCGTCAACCTCTTTCTGTTCCTCCTTGCTGCACCCCACGTCGATTTTCCGCATCATCATCAGCAGCATCAGCAGCCGGCAGTATGTCGGACCCGCCGCAGCCACCCCCCCGGAAGCTCTCCAAAATCGCCGTCTTTTGTGGCGCCAGCTCCGGCTCCTCTCCAGAATACATTGCGGCAGCTCGGGGGCTGGGAGAGGAGATGGCACGGAGGCGCATTGGCCTGGTGTACGGAGGAGGCAATGTGGGGTGAGTGCAGGGGTGCATGTGCAACCCTTGTGTTGTGCTGCCGGCAGTGGTCGCCAGCTGCCTGCTGGCCCAAGCGGCACGGAGGGAATTGGCCTGGTGAAATGGACGTAGTCTTCTAGATGCAAGCTTCAATCTGATGGCACTCCTGCTGGCTGCGACGGCGGCGGCGGCGGCATTTTTGCTGCCTGCACATGCGCGCTGCGTTCCGCTGCCTATGCTTGCGGCGTGGTGACCAGCTGCCCTGCGTGTCAGGCCTCCACTGGGCGCCCACCGTACACACTGAGGGCTCTCACCCAACGTGCACGCTCACTGCCTTCTGCGCAGGCTGATGGGAGCGGTGGCCGAGGCGGTGGGCTCGGGGCTGGGGCCTGAGCACGTGATTGGGGTGATCCCGGCGGCGCTGGCGCCACGGGAGGTGAGGCAGGAGAGAGGGAGGCAGAGAGGGAGGGGCTTGGCCGTGCCCAGTGTGCCGACAGCAGCCCCCGGCTGCTGCCGCCTCTGGCTTTCGGCTGCTGCTGCTGCTGTACTGCTGTATTGCTGCACGCTGTGCCTGTGCCCGTGTGTGCTGCTCTGCCAGCTGCTGCTTGCCTGACTCCCGCCCATGCCCCCTGTCCACCCTGCTTGTCCCCCGCTGGCCTCTCCCGTGCCTGGCAGATCAGCGGCACGACAGGTGAGGGGACCACATTTGGTGGGGGGATGCGGCATTGCAGGGTGCCGCAGGCAACTGCCAAGCAGAGCCAGAGGCTGGCCCGCTCAGCCGCACGGTTCGCCATGGCCCGCTCAGCTACCTGCACACCCGGGGCCAGGGAAGAGCACAGGCGGCGCCAAGCGGGCGCCTGCACTGCCCTGCACTCGTTCTCGGCAAGGGACGTGCTGCCTGCCTGCCCCGCCCCGCCCCACCGCCACTCCTCCCCGCTTTCCCTCCCACCCTTCCCGTCCCGCGTGTCACCTCCTCCCTGTCCCCGTGGCCGCTGCCAGTGGGCGACATCCGGGTGGTCCAGTCGATGCATGAGCGCAAGGCGATGATGTTTGAGGAGGCGGACGCATTCATCTCCATCCCTGGCGGTGAGCGCAGCGCGGGTACTGCCCACACATACCGTACTTGCACCTGAGTGCCTACATACAAGTCCTTGCACCGGAGTGTTTCTACACCAGATAGTGAGAGCGAGTGTGCTGGGGGAGTGGGCGGTGCAAGGTGCTTGAAGAGGCGAGCGTGTTGCTTCTTGCCATCCCTGGGTAAGCAGTAGGCCGAGTTCTGTGAGTGGTTGAGGAGCACGCATAGTCTGCATTTGCTGGCCCCGCCCTCCCACCCCCGCCCAGGCTTTGGCACTCTTGATGAGACATTGGAGGTCACGACGTGGCAGCAGCTAGGCTACCACAGCAAGCCGGTGAGAGTTGGGCTGTTACCATAGAGTGAAGCAGTGGGCGCTGGGGGCAGGCTTGCCAACAAGCAGAACCCAGCTGCGGCAGGCACCGGCTGGCGGAATCACTATCCAAAAACAAGCCGGTGACAGCGGGGCTGCGCCGTGCTCTGGGGAGCAGGCACGCAGGGAGTCAGGCAGCGATATGGGTACACGCCTCTCCATTGCGCAGCCCTCCACCGCGCATGCAACCCCAGGTGCCCCGTCGTACCCACCCCCTCCCCTTCAACCCCCCGCCACCACCCTAGCGGCTGCACACCAGGGTTTCATTTGTGCTGGCCGTTATCCACAGCAGCTGCATTGTTGCCCCTGCCTTTCCCTCTTTTCCACAAGCAGGTGGGCATCCTCAACATTGCTGGCTTCTTTGACAGCTTGTTCACCTTCTTAGACCACGCAACCGAGCAGGTGAAAGGGGTGCCGTGGTGTATCTGATGGGCTTGGGGGTGGGGTGTGGGCGGATGCAGTGCTTGCTGAGCGGCAAAGTGCCACTCAGCAGGCAGTAGACAGGCGTGGGTAGTAGGGCCTGTGACGGTGACCGTGGTGCGGGGCTGCAACAGCCAAGGGTGAGCCGCCCCACCCCCTGCGCCAGGCAGGCGAGCGGGTGCCTGTGATGGCTCTGGTGCGGGTGGCACATGCTCCTCAAGTTGGGGAGGGGTAGGGTGGGTGCACCGGGCCGCAAAGAGTGAGAGTGGCATGCACCGGGGGCTGCCCTGCCCTGCCCCTGCCCCTGCCCATGTGTTCCCCACCCTGCTCCCACCTTTGCCCCCTCTCCTGCCTCACCCCTCCCGGGCCGCTCGCCCCACCCCTGCAGGGCTTCATCCGCCCCGCCTCCCGCGCCATCCTCATCTCGGGCTCCTCCCCAGGCGAGCTGATTGACAAGCTGGCAGCCTACCAGGCGCCGCCCTCCCTCATCGCCCTGGCCAGCCAGGGCAAGCTGTCGGTGCACGAGCGGGGGTAGGAGGAGGACGCCGACCCGGGAGGATAGATAGGATTAGGGTCCAAGTTTTAGCCTTAGGCTTGGGAGGACTGGGAGGACTGTGCAGCTGCTCCCTAAGCACCCGCTCCCGCCGCGAATTCATCACTGCACTCGCTTGCACACAGTTGGTTGCCGCCCACTCTCTTCTGTCTCATACCCATGCCCGCTAGACAACCCAAGCTGCCCCCTTGAGTTTCAGCTCATTGCTCTAGCTCCTCCTGTGTACACCACCGCTCAATCCAGGTAGCTTCCCATGTGCTGGGCCACGTGATTCGCACTGTCGAACACACCTTGTGACACATCAGCCAGCTTGATGCGACACGGGAGCAGGGAGGTGGGCGCCCACTGGCAGGCACCTGCCAGTGCAATTGTGCTGCCAAGGCGGCCGACGTTCGCTCCACTGCCCTTCGGCCATGCTCTTAACACTCGACAGACGGTTTCACAGCTGGAGATCCCCCAGCGCCCAGCCCCCGCATGATTGTACTCCCCACTATCGAACCCTCCCAGTCGACAGCCGTGCCAGTGTGGCTGCAACCCGACATGAACATGTGGCTGAGAGCCAGCCGCCTGCCAAGAGAGCAGCAGGCACCCCTTGCGTAGGGGAGGGTGCGGCTGGCGCAGATGCGAAGCTGGCATGCATGTCGTGTGTGGTGCATGTGGGTGGGCAGCAAAGCGTGCGCACGGCCCGGGTACTGTTGGCCCAGCTTCACACAATGTTGGCCATCAGCCGTGCAGCGGCTGCGCAGGCACAGGACAGGGAGGGTACCCAGCCTGGCACTTGCCACTTGCGACGGCTGCCGGTGCTGGGGTGGGCTGACGTTCACTAGCAAGGATGAGCATGACACAGGCCAAGGTGGCGACCTGCATGCTACACCTCTGCATGTGCACGCGAGCTCTGCACGCAAGGCGGGGTGTGTGCCCAGCGCCGCAACCTGGCCGCGGTGGGCCGCAGGTGGGCGCCTCGATGCTCATGAGCGTGGTTCGGCGTCTCAAAGTGCTGCTTCATCGCCAGCAGGGGGTGCCAGGCGGCCCCAAGCGCTCCGCGGCGCTGGATTTGGCGCTGGAGGGCGCGCCCGCGCCTGCCCTTCAGGTCCCGCACAAAGCTTGCTGCGGCTGTACTTCGGAAGCGAATACACGTTCCAGAGAGCAAACCGAGTGTTAGCAGCCCTCCGGCTTCTTGCCGAAGACCTTAGCCGCGGGCGCTGACCTGGCTCCCGTAGGAGGTCTTGGTGGCCCACGCTTGCGCTTGCCGCACGTGAATTCGCGTTTGCTCTCCACTCCCCACCTTCGATTACGAGATCAGCATGCAGGCTCCCGGCGTGGCAGCAGCGCTGCGGCCTGGGCCCGTGCAGGGCAGGTCCGCCGGCGCTTGCCGACTCGCAGCGGGCCGCAGGGCGCGGCATGTGGCGCACACGGGCCGCAGAGGAGCATTGAGGGTGGCGGCGCAGCAGTTTGCGGTGAGCGCCGGGCCGTAGCTGGTGCGGAGTCTGTGTGGTTGTATGGCCGCCTGCGCTCCCGAGTGGTGTCGCTGCCTGGCCAGGCTGGGCGGCGCCCACATGAATAGTTGCACCATGTCATGAGATGGGGAGGCGGTTGATCGAAGGCTGGGCCTCGGGCAAGGGAGCCACAGCTTGGGTGACCCTCGCAGCGCCCCGCGGGTGCCCCGCGGGTGCCCCGCCGCGGCCGCTCCCACATACAGCCCTGCAAGTCTGCAGCTATGGGGCCGCCCTGTGGGTGTGGGCTGGTCGCATGCAGGAGCACACAGCCTTCCCGGCTGCAGTTGACGTGCGGGAGCCCAGCAGACCGGCTTGCTCCACACACAACCGTCGCTTATTCATCAGCCATCAGCGTGGGAATCATTCCCTCCCACGAGTGGGCCTCGCACCCCTCACCTTCTCCACTCCCCGCACCACAATGCCCGCCACCTGCAGACCAACAGTTATGCCGCCGAGGCGATGGAGGCGGAGCGCAAGGCGGCTGCCTGGGCGGCTTTTGACGAGGCACGGGAGCTGCAGCAGAAGCTTAGCCAGGTGCGGGCGGGGGCCAGTTACACTGATGGAAGCTGGGGGGTGGTATGGGGGGGCACCCGGCTCTTGGGGAGGGTTTGCCACGGTAAAGGGGTTGACTTGGGGTGCGGGTGGCGGGCATGGCCGGTCGTCGGGCTGTGACACTTTTTTGCCTTGCGTGTTTCCTGTTGTTGTGCCTGTGCCTGCGCAGGTCAACCGCAATCTGGCGGCTGAGCGGGAGGCCAAGAAGAGCGCCGAGATGGAGCGCGCGCTGGTGCAGATTGAGCTGGAGGCGAAGCAGCGGCGGCTGACCGAGGTGGCGGCGACGGCGCAGGTGCGGGCCGGCAGTGGGTGCGTTGTGCGGGGCCTGGGGGCGGGCGGGCAGGCGCCGAGCGGTGCTGGCGGCTGCACCCTCCTCCACCCCCCCCAGACCCCATCCCAGTGCTTGACATGGCGTACTAGTGGCTCTCAGCACAGCTGGCAGCCAGCAGCCGCTGCCAGTGCAGCGTAGATGTGCCCGCGCAAGCAGCACCCCACCCCATCCCTGCCTCGCCCCCACCCCTGCCTCTACTCAACCCCACCCCCGCCCCCTGTCCTTCCCGCAGAAGCAAGCAGACGATGCGATGGCGCAGCTGGCGGAGGCGCAGGCCCGCTACAAAGATGTGCTGGAGCAGCTGGCGGCGGCGCGCACCGCTAGCGCCGGGTCGGAGGAGGTGCGCACGGGGGAGTGGTGGTCGACTGGCCGACCAACATGGGAAGGGGGGGTACTGAGGAATCTGGCGCGCCATGGCGGCATGCCGTGTTCCTCTTGCCCGCCTCCACCCAGTGCACACGCGCCAGCAGCCGCACTTGCCAGCCCCCCCCCTTCAACTCCCTGCACGCCTCCTCACACCTGTGTCCACATCACCGCCCGCCCCGCCCTGCAGGAGGAGCAGCAGCAGCAGGCGGCCGCCGCCGAGGAGCTGCGTGCCGAGGTGCAGCGGGAGGCGGACGAGGCCGCAGCCGTCAAGATCTCAGAGGCCAACGCCCGCTACCAGGACGTGCTGTCGCAGCTCAAGGCAGAGCGCCAGCGCATCGCCAGCCTGCAGGCAGAGCTGCAGGCGGAGCGCAACCACGGCGTCACGCTGGAGGTGCGCGGGGTGGGGAAAAGGATAGGCTTCTGGTTGGGGCTTGGCCAGATTTCGGTTTGGTTATGCCTGGGGGAGAGGGGAGCGTGATGACTCAGGTCTGTGAATGTGCGGGGGGGCTGAGCCTGCCAGTGCCACAGCTGGGCGGAGCGAGCAGCCGCACCCTGCCGGCGCGTGCACACAAGCCCCAGGCTGCCGCCCCTGCAGCCCCTCAGCCCCCTTTGGCTAGCCCGCCCACCCCGCCACCCCGCCCACCCCGCCCGCCTGCCCCTTGCAGGAGCAGGCTGACGACGCTGCCGAGCAGTGGGAGGAGGCCAACAGCCGGTACAAGGACATGGTGGAGCTGCTGCAGACGGAGCGCAGCCGCACGGCGGGCATGGAGGTGAGCAGCAGCTGGGTGCCGGGTGGGGATGTGGCAGAGCACACACAGCCGTGCAGAGTGGTGCCTTTGTGGTGTAGTGCATATGAGGCACGGTGGCTTGGAGGTGGGCACTGAGGGCTGCCTTGTTTCACGTTGCTGCTGCCTGCAGTGCAGCCTGCCCTGCAGCCTCGAGCATGTGCTGGGGGCCGGTCCTCAGGGCCCCAGCCATCACCTCCTGTGCCTCACTCACTCCTGGCGTGCCCCCTCTGCCCCCGACCACCCCCTGCAGGCCCAGGCCGCCGAGACCGCCGCCCAGCTGTCCCTGGCCAACTCCCGCTACCAGGACGTGCTGTCCCAGCTCAAGGCAGAGCGCCAGCACAGCGCCAGCCTGGAGGTGCGCTGCGCACGCTGGGCACGTCACGCCTTGCATCCGCCCCGCTTGCCTGGCAGCTTGGCACGCGGATGTGGCTGGCCTCTGCTCTGTGACAAGCTGCCTCGCCCCTGCCAGCCACAACCCCCCTGCCAGCCCACCCCTCGAGCCGCATCACCACTCACCCTCTTCCAGCACCCTGCCTCCGCACCGCCGCATGCCTCGCCCCGCAGAAGAAGGCCGACGAAGCTGCCGCGCAGCTGGAGGCGGCCAATGCTCGGTACCAGGAGGCTCTGAAGCAGATGGAGGTGCAGAGCAGTACCCAGGAGGAGGCTGAGGAGGAGGCAGAAGCCAAGGAGAAGGCGCGGGCGGAGGAGGCGGCGGCGGCTGCTGAGCTGGCAGACTCTGCTGGCGCCATGTACAGGGCAGCCATCGAGCA
The DNA here is from genome assembly GCA_029339195.1 of Micractinium sp. NFX-FRZ. Taxonomy (NCBI): domain Eukaryota; kingdom Viridiplantae; phylum Chlorophyta; class Trebouxiophyceae; order Chlorellales; family Chlorellaceae; genus Micractinium; species Micractinium sp. NFX-FRZ. The sequence continues at coordinate 100,925 of JAPTJF010000193.1, forward strand.
GCTGGAGGCGGAGCGGGCCAAGAGCGCGGGGCTGGAGGTGAGGGGAGGGGCTGGCCGGTGTAGGGCCTGGGAAGCGTGCGTGAGCTGGTGTGGGTTGTTGGAGATTGAGGCGGCCAGGTGGGGAGGGAGCTGGAGGGGCACTGGGCGAGCGCAGGGATGGGTGAGAGGTGGTGGGATGCTGGAAAAGGCGCACGGCGTGCTACATGCATCTCCCACTCCTGGGCGCGCCAAGGCTGCCGAGGCGGCACCGCAGCCACAGTTCCTCTCTGCGCCCCTCCCCACCCCATCCCTTGCACACTGACATTTGACGCGTGTCGCTCTCCTCCCCCACCCCTGTGCAGCTCAAGGCCGCCCAGGCGGCGGCGCAGCTGGAGGAGCTGGGCCGGCGGTTCCGCGACACCACGCTGAGCCTGCAGGAGGAGCGGTCACGCATCTCCGCACTGCAGGTGCGCGCCGGGGTGGCGGCGCAACAGATTTGCTGGGGTGATGCCAGTAGGGCCGCGCCTGTTCGTGCAACCTTGCACGACCCTCCCAGAGGGTTGGCACACCAACGCTGTGCAGTGCCGTTTTCCTACAGCCGTCCTAATGATGGCTGCCAGCGCTGGGGCATGCGGGCAGCGCGTGTGGCTGCTGAGCTGGCAGGTGCCTGCCTCCCTCCCGCTACCAGGCACTACGCTGCACACCCACATACTGGCGTCTTACCAACCTGACGCTCACGCCCCCCTGAGTGCAGTCCCAGGCAGACAGTGCCGCCACTGAGCTGGCAGACGCCAACTCTCTGTACCAGGCCGCCCTGGAGCAGCTGCAAGTGGAGCGCACGCGGGCCGCCAGCCTGGAGGTGCGCTGCGCACGCTGGGCTGCCTTCCATGCTTTGCACGCAGTGCTTGCACCCCGCATGCACGGCGCCGCTGGTATTGGGGGGAGGTCCACACTGCCTGTCCATCCCTGCACACTGCTCTGGTGCCAGCGGCGCTGGGCAGCCCGTGCACACACACCACGGCCGCCCATCCAACACTCTTCCCCCCTCTCGCTCACCGCCCCTGTGTGTGTCCGCTTCCCATGCTGCCCGCGTGCCCGCAGAAGCAAGCTGGCGAGGTGGCGGCGCAGCGCGCCCAAGTGGATGCTCTCTACAAGGAGGCCCTGGTGCAGCTGGCCCTCGAGCGCAGCCGCTCTGACAGCCTGCGTGCCGCTGTGGAGTCGGGCAGCGAGGCCGACCAGGCAGCGCGCGCCGAGCTGGAGGCGCGGCTGGCGGAGGAGCGCCAGGTCACCGCCAACCTGGAGGTGAGATGGCGGGCACACTCGCTTGAAAGCGCGGTGCTGCTAGGCCCCCCCGGCCCATTGCAACGTTATTACACCGCCCGCCCGCTTGCTCCCCACCTCACCTCCCCGCACCCTGCCCTCCCACCCCTCCTCCCACCACCCCTGCAGCGCCAGGCCGCCGATGCGTTCTCCCAGCTGAAGGAGGTCAGCACCCAGTGCCAGCAGGTGCTGGAGCAGCTGGCGGTGGAGCGGGAGCGCAGCGGGCTGCTCGAGGTGGGTGCCCCCTTGGGGACTTATGAATGGCTGAGGCTGCCCATGTTGTACCTGGGTTGCGGCGGGGGAAGGGTGCGGGTGGGGCGGCAGCGCAGTGGGCTGCTCGAGGCGTATGCCCCTTGTTTAACAGCGTCATGGTGAGAGCACTGGGGCAGCCGCCTAGCTATCTAGCTGGTCGGCGGGAGGGAGTGTGAGGGCGCTGGGGGGGGAGTGCGGGAGCGGGAGCGCTGCATGCACATGCATGCAGCGCTGGCAGCTGCCAATACTTGTCCGCTGGACTGAACACGCCCCTTTCCACCCCGCTGTATGCTGCAGGAGGAGCTGGCGCACACGCAGCGCGACCTGTCTGCCAGCGCCGCCGAGGTGATGCACCTGCAGCAGGAGCTGCTGAGCACGCGCGACACAGGTGAGGGCGGGCAGGGGGGCGGGCACCACAGGGCTGCCAGAGGGTTGACTGTGGCCGGGCAGGGGGCCGGGGAACCTGCAGCAGGAGCCTTCTGCCACGCTGTCCTGCTCCTCCCTTCCCCGCACCCCCTAAAATCAGCTCGGTGTATGCCGCCGGTGTGGGCACCGTCAAGCTCCCTCCCTCCCTTTTAAACATTCTCTTCACTCTCTTCCTTCTCCCCTCCCCTCCCCTCCTGCACCCCTTGCAGTCAAGTCGCTGTACGCCGACGTGGGCACAATCAAGAACAAGCTGATTGCCGAGGCAGAGAAGGCCAAGGAGGAGAAGCTGCAGGCGCAGTCGGCCCAGCAGCAGCTGGCGCAGAAGGCGGCTGAGCTGGCAGAGAGGGAGGCTGAGCTGGAGGCGCAGTCGGCGGAGCTGCAGGCAAAGGTGGAGGAGCAGGCGGAGCAGGCGGTGGCGGCGGGTGCTGCCACACACCTGTTGGACGGTAAGCAACCGGCACGGCGGCCGGGGTGGCGTGCTGTGTGCCTGCCGCTGTTGTTGCTGCTGCTGGCTGGGAAGGAGGGGGCGAGCGGCTGCCATCGCGGGTCCCCTGCGCCGCCCACTTGGCGTCAGCAAGTGCTACCCGCTCTCCACCCCACACACGCTGATTGTTTGGCTCAAGTGTCTGCCCATCTTCCCACCCTCTGCCTCTGCAGCTGCCGCGTATGCCGCCTCCGAGAGCATGTCTCTGGAGCTGGAGGAGCTGCTGGAGGCGGCCCACAGCGAGCTGCTGGCTTCCGCCGAGGCGGAAGCTGCTGCGCTGGCCAGCACCCAGGCGCAGGTTGTGTCTCTCCAGGCAGCGCACGCCGACCTGCAGAAGCAGTACCAGGCGGCGCGCCAGGCGGCCCGCGAGCGCGAGGCCGAGCTGGCGGCGCTGCAGCAGCAGCTCAAGGCGGCGCAAAAGGCGGCAGAGGAGCAGCGCGCCGCCGACGGCCCCGGCAGCAGCAGCTGGGCGTCATGGAAGCGCTCGGGCGCTGAGGCCGCTGAGCTGCGTTCCAAGCTGACGGCGGCTGTCAAGGCTGCCGAGGCGGAGCGTGGCGCACGTCAGGCGCTGGAGAGCCAGCGCGCTGAGCTGGAGAGCCAGCGTGGGGCTCTGGAGCAGCAGTTGGCGACAGCCCGCGCCGAGGCGGCGGTCCGCCGTGAGAACGCCGCCGGCAACTCTGTTCCCAAGCCCATTGCCGCCCTGGCCAAGGCGCTGGGCGTCTCCATGCCTCAGTCGCACTCCCGCGTGGTGCCTGCCGCCGCCAGCGAGCGCGGCAACGCCCTGCCGGCAGCCCTCTCCAGCATTGACAGCGGGGATGAGGGCTACAGCAGCTCTGAGGAGGGCATGATGGGAGACGGCGTGCGAGGTGCGCTGGCGCTCCTGCTGCTTAGCCGCTGCTGCTGCTGACGGGTCTGCTGCACTGGCTGCGTTGCACTGCATGGCCAGGGGTGCGGCGGACAAAGGCATGTGGCCTGCTCCTGCTTCACCGAGCGTGCACCTGGGCCACCCCTGCACCCTGCTGACAGCCTGCCGCTGTCGCCTCCCTGCTGCCCCCTCCCCACACCCCCTGCAGGCGCCAAGGGCTTTGGCCGCGCCGGCGCCCGCGTGCGGTCCACGGTGGCACGCTCCTCCAAGAAGGCAGCCAAGGCCCGCAGCCTGCCCCAGAACTGAGCACCCATGAGCCGAGCACAGGCGCCGGCTTTGGGGGCAGCAAATAAACGCCCAGCTGCTGAGCCCAGCCCGGCTGCCCCGAGATGTGCCGGGCACCCGCACCCCCACCCAACCAACCCATGCACCTGCGCGCCCTCTGCACAGCACGCGCACCGAAGCCTGTAGCAATGTCCCAAACACACGGCACCTCCCTCCCAAGCAGCCCCAACTGATGAGCAAGCCCACGCACACAGCACCGCACCTCTTGCCCTCAACTTTCACCGCCCTTCCCTCCCCGTACTATCTAATATAGATCAGATCAACCCCTTCCCCCCCAAACCTTCCCTTCTTTCGTTCATCAGATCCAACCGCACCCGCCTCCTCCCAACCCAGCCCTGCCTGCGAAGATATTTCGTCCGGCTTTCATTCAGGCCCGGCGCCACCCCGTTTTATGTCCTCCGCAGTACAAGTGCAGCAGTACAACCGCCAACCCGACAGCATCTGAAACACACAACCGGGCTCCCCTCCTCCCTCCAACCCGACAGCATCTAAAACACACGCATGCATGCACCGCCTTCCTGCCCCCTTGTCCCACACCATCTCAGCACATCACTCGCTGGTGGCGCGTTCTTCCTCCCGCCTAGCTCCCGTCTCCCCTCCACCCTGCTCTTTGTGACACATCCTGTCTGACACACCTTCCCCGCAGCAGGCACTTGCCTGCCCGTTTCTTTCCCCCACCTGCCAGCCCTTGTGGTCTGCGCCGCCCAGGCATGCGCTCATTGCATGCCAGGCCCCGCAGCTGCCGTTGCCGCCTGGTCAACAGGCCACCCACTCTTTCCACGGAAAATTTTGCGTCACCCCAGTTCACCCCCCCGCTCCTGGCCGAGGGACAGCCTTTATGCAGACTCCCCCCGCACCCCAGTTTTTGGTCTTCTTTGGTGCTCCCGCAACAGCAGCGGGCCGAGCATGGGGGCTCCCCTTCCCCCTGCCCGGCCCCTCCTTCGCCTGTGAGAGCGCAGTTTTCTGCCGCTGAACCACCCTCCTGTTTTCCCGACCCCGCCGCCCCGACTTTGTGTGGCCGCGTTGCTTGCCTCCTGCACATATCCGCACTTCTGTACCATACATGCTCTCCCTCTGTGACCAAATAGACAAGTGATCAGCTCTGCAGAAGGAGAGAAAGGGGGCACAGATGGGTGGGCAGCCTAGCACGGTCTGGCTTGGGGGAAGAGGAGAGGCTGCTGCAACGTGAAGGGTGTCCTTGGTGCAAGGTCAGTTGGGGGTGATCTGCGCCAGCGGGGGCTCTGATCTGCACACTCTGCTCAGCAGAAACCTGCAGGAGACTGTACCGGTTTGATGGGGTTGGGGTGGGGTGGAGGTGGCGCAGCACGACACAGAGATTGGAAATCTGCGTGCCCACCTCCATCACCCTTCATGAACTATCGATGAGAGCCGAAGCGCAGGACACAGGACAAGAGACAATGGGGCCGCGGCTGCCACGGGAGAGCAGGGGGCGGTGCACAACTCCCCTGCCCTTCAGTCTGCCCAGTTTGAACACGATTTATAAGGATTTGCTGCAACCCAGGATGCCTTCAGCTGGTGCATGGGCACAGTCTTCATGATGTAATGTGGGGCCTCGGTGCTCTCCTGCATGCCGCGGCATGGCGCCCTGTCCGCTCAGCGGCAGCCAGGGGAGGCAGCCCTGGAAGCGATTGCCACCGTGTTGGAATTACTACCGAGACCATCTTCGCGTTCTGTCCTCCAGGGAGGCTCTCCCGTGTGTCGAAGAGGCAGCTTGCCGCTGGCACCTCAGTAGTCAGTGCACTTTTCAGGGACCCCACAGGCACCAATCCGATGCAACCACCACTGGGTGGGCATGGGCAGCGGTGGCAAGGTGGCGGAAGGGCGGCCGTTGGCTGCTGGCCCCGCAGGCAAGCTGGGCTGTGAGCGGTGGCTGCGGCGGCGGCACACCCAGATGGTGAATGCTCTGCAGCCTGTCTGGCTGCCATGTGTGGCTGCCCGCTGCGGGGCTGGCAACACACACATGGCTCCCCAACGGCTCTTTGCCGGCACGCAGGCGGTTCGGTCCAGCTTTGCCCCTGCCAGTGGCCGCCACTCACAGCCCTGCCAGTGGCCAGCCCAGCCCATGCGGAAGTCATGGCGACGTGATGCCATGCTGTGGTTCTCCAACAGATGGCAATTGTGCTAGCCCCTATGCAGGCTTCCGAGGCAATCTTGCCCGCTGGGGCACGGAGGCGACGCCCGAGGTGGGTTGGCTGCGGGGTGGGTCGGGGGTAGGTGGCTGCATACCCTACCATATATCCAGAGTTTCTTTCGGGGGAAACCTGGGTTTCTTGGGGAAACCCTGGCAAAGTTGGGGAAACTG